>APFE030929429.1:65803-82852 GCA_000404065.3 Pinus taeda | reverse complement strand
TGTCAGAGAAGAGTTGCAAAAATTATTGAGAGTTAATTTCATATATCCTATTTCTGACAGTCAGTGGGTATCCCCATTAGTTGTAGTGCCCAAGAAAAATGGTAAGTGGTGCATTTGTGTTGATTACCGACAGCTGAACAAAGCCATGCTTAAAGATTATTTTCCACTACCATTTATCGACCAAGTCTTAGACACCCTAGCTGGGAAATCATCATTCTCTTTTCTTGATGGTTTCAGTGGCTACAACCAGATAAGGTTAGCCTAAGAAGACAAGGACAAAACCACCTTCACTTGTCGTCGGGGGACTTATGCTTACAATGTTTTGCTATTTGGACTTTGCAATGCTCCAACTACATTTCAGAGAGCTGTATTAGCTATTTTCGTTGATTTAATTCATGATTGTATTGAAGTTTGCATGTATGATTTTTCAGTATGTGGCAATTCCTTTGAACATGCATTAGAAAACCTTGAGAGAGTTTTGAAAAGATGTATTGAAACTAACCTGTCCCTCAGCAATGAGAAGTGTTTTATGATGTTGAACGAAGGAGTAGTGTTAGGCCACAATATTTCTTCTCAAGGGATTAAAGTTGACCTAGCAAAGATCCAGATCATTGTCGATTTGCCAATACCACAGAATCAAAGAGAGGTAAGAAGTTTCCTTGGGTATGCAACCTATTACAGAAGGTTTATTGAACATTTTAGTAAGATAGCTCTACCTTTGTTTAAACTTCTATCAAAAGATGTACTTTTAAGTTGGAATGAGAATTGCCAACAAGCATTCGAACTACTCAAAAAGAAGTTATCAACCGCACCAGTCTTGAGAGGGCTTAATTGGAGCCTACCATTTCATATATTTACAAATGCATCTGACACTGCAGTGGGTGCATCATTAGGCCAAAAAGAGGAATCTTGTACTTATGCCATTTACTTCATTAGCAAAAATCTTACACCTGCAGAGTTAAACTACACAGTCACAGAGAAGGAAACACTTGCTATCATATATGTTGTGAACAAATTCCGACATTACATAACTGGTTATGAAGTCTTTGTACATATTGACCATTCTTCCATTAAACATTTAATGAATAAACCAATAACTAGTGGCAGAGTTACTAGATGGTTACTATTGTTATAGGAATTCAACATCACAGTGTTAGATAGACCAAGTAAAGAGAACCAGGTGGCAGACTTTCTTTCTAGACTGCAAAACCAAGGTGAGGTTGTTCCAGTTGAAGATTCTTTCCCATATGAAAATTTATTTGCAATTTCCATAGTAAATCCTTGGTATGCTGATTTGGCCAATTATTTGTCTATAGGAAGGACACCTCCACACTTTACAAAGGAAAAGAAAAGACTAGTAAACAAAGTGCTAGATATTCATGGCTCAATGGCGATCTATTTTACACTGGTTATGACATGATCATTAGAAGATGTGTAAGAAATGATGAGGTAATTGATATTTTAAAATCTTGCCATGATGAATCGTGTGGTGGGCATTTTGCAGCTAAACGGACAACGTTCAAAGTTATTACTCTTGGATACTACTGGCCATCCATTTTCAAGGATGCCAAGAAGTATGTAAAGAGTTGTGACAACTACCAAAGAATGGGGAGGCCAACAGCTACAGACGAGATGCCTCTTCAGCCCCAAGTTCACCTAGAGCCATTTGAAAAATGGGCTCTAGACTTCATAGGACCAATTAACCCAACCTCCAACAGTAAGAAGTACATCTTAGTATGTACTGATTATGTCACAAAGTGGGTTGAAGCAAAAACACTGGTAAGAGCCACCGAACATACAATTGTCAATTTCCTTGATCCGGATTTAAACAGGAACGCAACAAATTACAGAGATAACCATATACACAAAGATGCAGAGGAAATAATACTTCATTTCATTAATGGAAAATACTGAAACATGCTTACAATCAGAAATGAAAATAAACTAGCTAGGGCGATGGTAGCTTATCTCTGAGAAGAGATGTGATGGCTACATGCCTCTGAACTGTGTTACAATGAGGCTCGAAGGCTTATTTATTGTTGAGAAACAATGAAAAACCCTTAATATTCCAAAACCTAACCCTAGGAGATGAAACGCCAAACTGTGGGCCCCGTTTGGGGGTAAGTTGGTACATCAACTTCCCGGGGTCGTAACTTTAGCATATGATCTCCGTTTGACGCGTACAATAGCTCATTAGAAAGATCTATTCGAGCACTATCATTGTTGGAACGGGCAACATCGATCCATTGCATGGATCCATGTTGCCCTTGGATTCCCCAAAAAACGTCGTTTAGGGCCTCAAAACGGCTCCGGAAGTTCAGGACCCGAAAAACTACTAAAAATAGTAAGTTATGCTATAATTAAGGAAACTGAAAATGCTGAGAAAGACAATGGTGGGGGTCCAGGTGGACTTGGCAGGTGGCCACCAATATCCACCTGGATCATACACAAATCAGACATGGTGGAAAAGGCCTCAGCCTTACTTTTTTCCTCTCATGATGCAATCCAATGTACAAATAATGATAATAGTACAAATAAATACATGAGGAAGCTTGTCTCAAGATAGTACGTCTATCTTGGACACTATGGTTGAGGAAATTTCTCAACCAAACACTAATCTAGGAGCCTAACTAGTTGGAGAGAATCTCTAAACCAACTAGGCCTAAACTAACTCCTACCCATGAGGAACAAACTCAATCTAGAAAGGTAGGATTAAATCCAACTTTCTTTATTTTAATTAATTTAATTGTTTTGGACTTATAATTATTTTCATCACATGAAAGTGAGGCTAACATTTTAAACCCAAAATTCTTGGACCTTTGGAGAAGTAATGCTTGAGGCTTTGTAAAGGGATGATGACAAAGAGTCAAAGATGTTGATTGATCTAGTTTCCATGCCATTTGAGTGAATGTGACAAAATGACATGTTATCATCATAAAAGTGTTTTTTTTTCTTCTTCTAAACCTAAATAGTTTACATTGGTCCTAGTCATGGTCCTAGATAGGTGTTAAGTCATTTTATGTTTTAATGGGTAGCTGATAGGTTAAGAGTCTCAAAAGTCTCATTTTCATATCCAAATAAAGTTTAACAACCTTATTCCATGTCTTGGAAGTCTCACATTCTGTTTAGAACTCATATCTTAAACCATTTTGAAATTTTTTTGGAGTTAGCCCTGAAACCATGTTTTCGTAGTGCAGACAGTGTAGGCTTGTTTTGCGCTACGAAAACGCTACTCTTTTCGTAGCACTTTTCCTCGAAAATACACTAAGCATGGATTCGTAGGCAATCTTGTCAAAACATCAATTCATTCAGATTCCGTTAATTTTTCATTATTAGGTGTCAGCTAGGAGTCCATTCTTAAGCATGCAACCATCCAAATCCATCATTTCAAATGTAGGGGTCATCATGATAGGTAATTTCAAATTCGAAAGGGCTAGATGGTTTCTTATTTCAGTTTGCATGCAAACGCTCAAATAGATCTTTTTCGAATGATAAGCTTATGGTAATCTCTTACCAAAGCTTCTCTCATCTATAATTTAAGCGAGGCTGATTACCATTAACAAGCAAGGCTGACCACCATAAGTAAGCAAGGCTAATAAACAGAAATTCAAGCAAGGTTGGTTTTGTTACAGGAATTTTGATTGCAGAGATGCAGAAAGAATGGTTAAAAGAAGTATTTTACAGTGATATAAAAGTTGTGCTACAAAAATAGGCTATTTTCGTAGCACAATCATGTTTCATTTTCTTCTCCATTTGTTCAAGGTTCTCTTTTTGCAGAGGTGGAAAACTAAAGTTTTAATGGATTTATAACACATGTTGCATATATGAAACAATCATAAATTCTAGCAAAGCTACTCGAAGATAAGCATAAAGGATTAAGGGCTAAAAAGGAGGAACTTTGTCTCCTTGCTTTTAGGACAGTTAGGTCATGAATCAGCAGGGTTTGTAACAACATTGGATGCATCATAAAGGTCGAAGACATGGATTAGCAGTTGTCAAAGAATGTATTTAAGTCATAGATAAGGTTGTTGAAACATGTTTTAGGAGTTTCACTCCTATTTGTATTAGGACTCCTAAAAGCCGGTTAACTATCAGTTTGTAATTAAGAAGTTTGTTTTATGAGTAGATAGGTGTCCAAGGTTGTAAAACCTCTATATGAAGCATGAGATTGAATTCCTCAAGGTTTGCATTTTATTAGCAAAATAAGTTGTGTTATTGTAGCAGACGGTGTGTTTTTCAAACTTAATATAGAGATCAATTTTACTACTCAAGATTCACAAGGGGTTTATGTGCTTGATATTTCTATGGCCTTTTTCAATTACTTATTTGCAAGGGTATGAGCATGTGTTACCTAGAATTCATTGGAAAATTCTCTAACTTCCTTCACATGCTTGTAAACTATGTTTATTCAATGTGTTATTGTTTCACTTATAAACCTAAACTCCAAGTGCCTTGACTTCCATGTTTAGTTGATTATGATGTTTTGTTGAAGACTATCTTGACTCCATAGCCCAATAGATGTTTTCTAATCTTTGATTCAACTAGTTATACATTTTTGTCCATTTTTATTCCTAGAGTTAGCCATCTAATCAAAAATCAGAAATCTTAAACCTATTGAGAGAGCCCTTTTAGGTTGAGGAGGCTAAGCCTCAACTGAAAGATTGGTTTGAAAGAGTTACTCAGAGTCTACTTGATCAGCAACCTATTAGGGTTAGATTTTGTGATAACATGACCTATAACAGATTGCCCCTAAATTACAAAGTCGGAAGCAGTGGCTGAGGACTGAAGTGCTTTACTTTGTGACACATCCAGATCGAGGAAAGGCTAAGATCATCATATATTACAATACATAACCATCATGATAACCTTGTTGAGGTAGGCATACCCATACTCAGCCTATAAGCCAATATTACATGTAGAATGATCAAAAGTATCGTCCAGTGATAACGAATGGTGGGTGCATGCTTGGAAGACCTTTGGAATGATCATAGCCATCATACTTTGTAATCTGGCATGAATCCCAAAATCATAGCCCGGATGGATGAAACTATATTTGGGGCCTTTTATCTCGTTCACTCAATAGTATGAGTCTAACCATGCGAGTAAATGAGTTGGAAACGAATGTGGTAGAAACCATCTGATTACTAACCAATGATGTAAGTCGTTAACAGATTCAGGAGGAACCACCAATAATGATAATGACTCTCAAGGTACTACAATGAAGTCTATGTGGTTTGAGTGAATGAGCTGAAGTTGAACACCACACACAATTTTCTGGTCAAAGGCCAATGATAAGAATCAATTTCCGAAAACAAGGAAAAGTTCCATTGAGGTATGTAAGTCCCAAGGTATTGAAGGTAGTTTCAAAATCAACTTCCTAGGTAATGTTTTGATGTCGACAGGAAGTGACCTATTGCAGGAGGGCCTTAATGTGTCCCCCATCAATGACATGAAATGAGTATCAAGATTTTAGACAACATGTAATGATGCAGAGATGGTTCAGGAGAGGCAGACATGAAGTAAGGCTTAAGGGTATTGTAGCAGACGTCAACTGGGGGCGGACTTTCTCTTGAACATATCATGACACTTAATGGAGTTTGTAGCATTGACTCAAAGACCAGTGATGAAGGTGTGATCAACAATGAGGCAAGCAAATTCCCCAACCCAAAGCAGTCACAGAGATGAAATAAAAAAGTGTCATGTTCAAGAGAAACGTGCTACCGTTAATAGGTAAAATGCCCTGTTTTCCCAATCTCCCAACCATTTTTGGCCATTATCTCTTTGTTTTTTGACAAGTTTGAGGAGGACAAAATATACTTGATTTATAAGTTCATCCTTCAGATGAATCCTTTTGAGTGTTTTTAACGAACTTTGAGAAGGAGTGGTTTGATCTCGTCAAGCTTAACGAGTCCATTATTGTTTAATAATTTTACGAGTCCAACAAAGGCATAACTCGACTTCTTTTTCATGTTTAGAGAGTTTGAAAAAGAGGAAAAAAAGAAAATTCCAAAAGGTTCCTTTTCGTAAATTTAGTGTATTGAGTTCGAAAAGGCATGAAATGATACACAAGAGAACCTTTTATTTATGTTCGACTAAAGTATTCATTTTTCATAAATAGTCTATCCCAATCCGGAAAATGGTTAAATTTATATCAGGTAGATGTCTTTTCATTTACTTTAACGAGCTCAAAAAAATAATTGCTCGACAATCTTTTCATGTTTTGGGAGTTTGAAAAGAGTTGAAAGAGGAATCTAAGGCATTCCTTTTTTGTAGATTTAACGAGCTTGAATAAGTGATAAAAGTGTACTCATTCATCAAAATGACTTATATTTGACTTATAATTTGCATTACATCGTTCAATTAACATTTAACCTACTCATAACACCACAAAAAGATTAAAAATACATGATACATGTTAAAAATTAGGTCAAAATATTAAAAAACATTAAAATATATTAAAATAATGACTAAGTTTAACCATAAATAATGAAAATGTAATTCTTTTTTGACCATTTGTATTTTTACCAAGTTGAGTGAGCTCTGAGTGGGTTTTTACCTTCAATCTTCAGCAGTTGATTATGGCCAATCTAGTGGACCATTTTGAGGATCATCAATTCTTGGTAAGAGATCTATCTTTACTCTTCATTTTATGGTTTCTATTTCTCAAGTAATGAATTTTTAGGAGATTTTTTTAAAGTTCTTAGGTCTAGAAAATTTCCCTCAACCCATCGCACCCTCCCTATATTGTGAGGTGTGATGGGTAAATTATAATAACACTAGGAAGGGAAACCAAATGTACTCACTAGTGGGGGTGAGTGCAATGGGTCGCTTTGTCCAAGAACAGGATAGTGCGATGGGCATAGAGGATTTTGAAAATTTTATTTTTTGAGTATTTCCCCCCCTAAGTTTTTTAAATTGCTAAACTTATGTGTGTTCTCATGTCATTTTGTAGACATTCATCGAAGAGAAATGGATTCTTTGACCTGGAGAGAAAGAGAGCATGAGATTCAAGGTATGATTGTTGCCAATGACCTAGCTATTGAGAAATCTAGGGCATTAGTAGTAGGTGATTTATCTTTATTAGTGACTTCTTGTGAATGTTTTATACATGTTTATATTAATATCTTCTTCATGCTCTATTATTAGTGTTCTTCTTCATCAAACAATAAACAATGCATGAACATAAATAGACGAGAGACACATCATGTAAGCTATGAGCCAAGGCCAAAACCTCTCCATATTAAGAGGAAAATACGCACAAATTCATCTTATAGAGATTCCAATTGACGAATACCAAGACCAAGACCCAAGACCTATTAACCACTCCAAAACCAAGACCCAAAACCTATTAGCCACTCCAAGACCAAGACACTATTTCTTTTTTCTTCTTCTTGACTCCTCTTCTTCTTCGACCCTCTTCGCACTTAGATCATCTCTTCAACGAATTGTAGATATACTAGTCATGGCACTGAAACCTATCAATGTTATGTCACCAAAATATGACCTTTGCAGCAACACTAAAAAATTGTAATACATCACTGAATAATAGCTCCTTAACTAGACAATGCTTTGTTGTCCCTTCATTACTCCTTGTTGTCCCTTGAACCATCCGAACTGTTCTCCCTTTTCTGTGAACCGAGTCTCAAAGGGATCAAAATTCGCTTGAATGTGAGACAACACTAAATTGTAGTCTCACTTCCTTTCTGAATTGTGTCACTATAGTTTCCATAGAAATATCTTGTTACTACCCATCCAAAATCACAGAGATGTATTCTACATCTACCCATCTGAAATTATAGAGACATCCAAATTTCCTAACTATAGCTATCCACCCAAATTCAGAGATCCGAACCATTTGTTGACTTTACTAGAAATCTAAACTTGTCATTGTTCTGTCCATCCGAAAATCTCATAGGTATATACGAATTTCTGATTGTGAAAATGTGAAGTGTCTTCACGCCCATTTATAGTGGTTGGTCCTCCAAAAATAATCTGATATGTGTATCTGAAGGGTTGTGTCTCCATAATAAGCTAAGCCGACATGAGTTTCTTATGCATCTTGAGGCTGACATCAAGAGGAGGATTAGTGCTTGTTGTTGTAGGACTTTATAGAAATTTTATACACGCATATACATTGTTATATCCCCAATAAGGGTTCTTCATACATGACATTGACTCTTTGACTCTAATGATAAGTCCTTAGGATCTCAATGGGAGCCATCTAAATAAAATCTCTTGCACAACAAGGCATTACAAAAATAATTGCATTATCTTCTTTTCATCATTTACAAATATCATAATTACATGTCATTATGAAGATCGAGCCCAATTACATTTTACAACGCTTCCTCTTAACTAGGGAGGTATTCATAATGGTACTTGATCATTCTCAATCTGAAGAATTTCTCATAATAAGAATCAAATTGGTAACCCATTTGTTTAGCATCATATTCATCAACATTGTTACATAGCAAGGCCTTGACTAACAACTCTATCCACATGACCAGAGCATAATGCTAGCGAGGCCAATGATTTATAGACACTCTCATCATTGTCTCTCTTAGAACATACCCTACTCGGGTACTCAGGATATGTCCCATGAGGACTATTATTCTATTGGACTCCCCATCCCTCAAAGAATATCGGTAATCCATGACTACTATTCTATTGGATGCCCTATTTCATCCTCAAAGAGTATCGGATGCCAAATGATTACCCAATCCTCCCACTTTATCTTCCCAGGTGAAGACTAGAATGATGTGTCTATCTCTCCCTCTCAATTAGGGAGGATGTATATATTCCATTAAAGGAATTTACACATTCCTACACAAAGAATGTACCTAAGCTCCCTCTTGGCTTAGGAATTGCAGGCTTCCTCTTAATTAGGAACCTACAACAGCTCCTCAACCAGTTGTCTGAAGAGCTTCTTCCTTCGATGTCATGAATTTATTTGTCAAGGAGTCTTCATCTTTTGTGGCTTCTAAATAGGGAACAGACCATCCATCACTTTCATCCATGGGCCAATCATGTCATTATTCCTTTCATCATAAAGTGATCCATTAGGCTTCATCTGGACTTGCTTCATGTCATGTTGCTTCCCTTAGCAGACCTACATAAACCCATCCAGATATTTGTTCAAAAATAAGAAATGAACACACAAATCAAAATTGCCTTTGTGATGGTATTTCATCATGACATCTTCCAGTGTGCATCAACATCCTGCATACATGTTGACATATTTCCCAAAGATATCCATTGTCAAGGGTCTTCATCTTAATTTTCAGACTTTCATGAGAGTCTTCATATCTTTCCAGGAGATTTCCTAGTCAAATCTTCTTAATCTTGCAGATGTTGATTTCCTTTACCATGGTTTCATATCTCACCTCTTCCTCCATTTCTTCACACATGATACTCCCAAGAGCTTCCATTCAGATTTCCTAAATTGCAGTCATCCATCTCATACTCCATATGAGAGCATATTATGTTGATTTCATCTGTTGTGACCCATGCCTTCCAACATTCTTTCATAGGAGGAGATTCCTTTCTTTTGATCATGCTTCTCAAAATAGATCAGTGATCCAAGTTACCTGCAACCATACAACATGACTTTATAAAAAAAAATACAAGCATACATACCTCATTTAGCTTTAGGTCATCTAGGCTTCTTTCAACAACTTCCTTGATTGAAAATATCTTCAACCCCTTGATCTGCTTCATCTCTTATGCCATCATACCATCATCCGATGAATTCCACAAGTTGGAGTTCCTGATGAAACACTTTATTCCAATCTTAGAGATCATTGAATCCTCCTATAAGGATTCCATTAGAGAATCTTAAGGATCTTGCATATCCCTATCTAGCAGATGTTTCCTTTTGTATGATGAGACTTGTTTTGGATGGCTTATTTCCTTCCTTTAGTTCTTCATGAGGTTCCCAAGAGAAATAACCTTCACAGTTGATTGTCCTAGATTTTGTCCATCTATCCTTCATGTTTTTTCTCACTAGCTCTTGATTCTAATGTTTTTCCTTTTCCTTGGACTTCCTTCTTTTACCTTCCTCCACTCCTCTGGTGAAATGGGCTTCTTCTCTATCTCTATTGCAATTTCCCTACTTGAGTTTAGGACAATATTTCCTTGTTCATTAGTTAGTGCATTTAGAACAATGTCTTAGCATTATGATACATGTGTTGTACTTGATGGAAACCCACTTGTAGCAGAACAACTCATTTGTATATGGTAACTAGATGAATCTACAGGAGAGATTATAGATGTGACAGAATGCATGGCAGTTGTGTTTACAGATGTGACAAAATGCAAGGCAGTTCAAAGGACATTATAACAGGTCTATTCAGAGGGAACAAAGTAACGGTACAAAAGAATAGGATGAAGGAACAAAGGACTACAGATTAGAATCAAGAAGTTGAAGAAAAAGGACATTTTCAAATATGTTAAGTTGTATATGTGGGTTCACTATACAAAAATAACATATACATATGCACACACTTTCATAGAAGAAAAAGTGCATATGGGATGAAAAATTAAGGAAATTAAGGTGAAGCAATACCAAGGGTCAATACCATGATATTAACCCACAATATTGAGCAAAGTAACGGTTATTTGATCATGTTTAAGAATACCATAGGCACTAAATGTTGTTTTGATCTGAGGTATTGAGAAAGGCTAAAACTATATAAGGAGGAGAAGATCAAAGGGCTAAGTGCAAAAGTAATGAATATCTTATGAAGTGTTAGATCAAAATAAAATATGCATGTTATGGGTTTCTAATGCTTTGCCTGATCTGAACTAAGTATGCACCTGAGTGTTTGATGATGGATGAGATCTAATGATGGATCAAGATCATAATGACTTATCATTATGTGATCTAATAATGGATAGGCTAGATCTGATTGCTAACGCGTGCTTTTTTCTTTATATATGATGATCTAGGTATGTTTGAAGTCTGGAATTGCAATGAATTTATAAGTAAGTATTTGCAGATCTATATGCTAGTTTTCTTTGGTGAAGGTGCATATACACGCTGGTTCGGATCTTCCAAGTAGCACATGCAAAAGAAAATCTTGATGTTCAGGGATGACTGATTTGTTAGATCAGTGTTGTTGTTTTATTTTTGTCTGTCAATGAAGTCTTCTAAGATCTGAAAGTAAAATTGAATGCATAAATAGTTTGTGTGTGATTGATTGATTGAGTAAGAAGGGTGATCCTTGTTGTTATTTGTTTAGAACTCTGTAAATTGATAGTAGATCTTCAGAATGTCATTGATTGGTACAATTTGTGGTTCAAAGGTTTTATGGTTCAATACATTTAGAGGTATATGTAGGTTGGGCTAAAGGAAGTTGCGCATACACGAGGGTTGGCTTCATTGAAGAAGCATATACAGTCTGACACATGATTTTTGAGGTTAGAGTTGGTTCTGGGTTTTGATGTAGTGTTATGGGTTTAGATCTATGTACTGGTTATAGTGATCTGTCTATTCAAGTTGATTGGTTGAATTTGATTAAGTTTGAATGAATGGTTGATTTAGTTGTGTCATAGGTTTAGTGATTGGTTGATTCAATATGTCAGAGGTTTTAGTGATTGTTGATTCAATTATGGTTGATTCAGAGATGGATGATTGGTTTCAGTTATGTCAAAGATTGATGATTGAGTTTCATTGATTGGTTTTGATGGTTGTCTTACAATGGTGATTGATTTTGAGCTTCAATGTTACTAATGGGTGCAGTGTGAAATTTGATGAAACGTGGTTGTCATATTGTAGTATTGTGGACCAGGAGTATCCAATGTGAAAATTTATGAAATGTGGTCCTTAGAGGATACTAAGGGTTGGAGCCTTAAGTGAGGAAGATGAAGCTTCTTTCCAGTAGTGGTTGGTGATTTGATCAGGGGGTTGGAGCTCCCTTCTAGTAGCAGCTAGAGTACGAGTGAAGGTTGTAGCCTTCTGTAGGTCGTATCCTATGTACTAGTAAACATATCGGCTAGTACAAGAACTAGGGAGTTCTAGCTCCCTTCCAGAAGAATCTGGAGAACGAGAGAAGGTTGTAACCTTCTACAGGTGGGTGCCTGCTTACTGGTATGAGTTTGCACTAGTACAAGATTGTAAACAGATTTTCTTATTATTAAAAGAAGACCAAAACGACAGCAGCAGGTGGTTTCCACCCACATTGGGTTTCCACCTTAAATCTTGGTGTTCATGTGTGTTGCTTATGTGTGATGGTTTATTATGTTATTACTGCACATTTACTATTTCATGTTTAATAAAGTACTGATCCACTGATTAAAGATCAACATATGATGAATTAACTGAATCATAAGTTCACTGGATATATGTCGGTTGCCTTAAGAACAGTTACATGCACATGCGAATTCCCTTCACAAAAGTAGCGTATATAAATCTAATTATAGAAATGAAAAAGTTATTGATTTGTAAATATTGATTCACCCCCCCTCTCAGTATTATTTCCAACAATTGGAATTAAAGTAGGTCCTTTGACAGAAGCTTGATCGCTTGAAGGAGATCCGTAGAAACAATGGGAAAGAAGCTAAAGAAGAAAGCACATCAAAAGAAGAAGACATCTCAAAGGAACTATGGCAGTGGGAAAGACAATTGGCCTTTATGTGGAAGCAACTCTTCAGATTCAGAATCACCTCAGAATGAATATGAACAAGAGAAATAACTATCAGGTATGAATTTGTTGTCCTTTGGTGATACATTTCTCTGTTCATTTGAAGATAATGAAAGTGACAACAAAACAACTGAATTTGCTCTTATGGGTGAAAGAGAAAGAAATCAAATAGAGGCAGAATTTAAAAATCTGACAGACACAATTAGAGATCAAAAGGATCTAATTGATAAAAGGGAATGTGCCTACAAAGAAGAAGTTACCAGGTTAAAAGCCCAGTTGGAGGAAGGAAACAAAATAAAGAAGCAGTACAAAGAAAAGGAAGATCAAAGTCAAAGGCTGCAGGATGAAGTGACAACATTGAGAAATGAAGTGAATGAAAAGGACACAACAACCAAGGAACTTATAGAAAGAACTAGCTATTATGAAGGTCTTGAAGCTATGGTCATTTCTCCAAAAGAAGATCTCAAAAATTCAAATAAGAAGAATGAAGAACTACTCCAAGCATTTGAAGAACAAGAAAACGAAGTTCTCGAATTAAGGCAACAAGTGGAAGAAGGAAGAAAAGCTGAAGAAATCATGAAGAAGCAGTATCTTGAAAAGGAAGGGCAATAATAGGTTGAGGTAAATATCCTAAAAGGTAAATTAGAAGAAAGGGATAAAATTTTATGATTTCAAGATAGTACTAAGATTTTGGATGATATTCTTAGTAGTCAAAGGTCTCCTACCATCAAATATGGTATTGGTTTTCATGAAACTGTTAAAGGAGAATCTAGCTCACAAACTAAAGCAAAGAACTCTAGTGCAAAATCTGAAATGCTCAACAAGGAGACAAGAGGTCAACCCCATCAACAACCAAGGAAATAAAGTCTTCAAAGAAAATCATTTACTCCTAACTATGGAAGTGATAATAGGTTCTTCCTCTGATGAATAATTTTGAATGTTTTATATGTCATAATTTTGGACATGTTGTAGCAAGATACAGAAGTAGAATGGTTCAAGCTAATAACCATCACACAGAAACATCATCAGCTTCCAAGTACTTCAAGGGATATTGTTTTTCTTGAAATATGCTTGGTCACAAATCCATTGACTGCTATAGAGGGAATATGAAACATATAAGATGTTATTCTTGTAACAAGTTTGGGCATATAGAAAAAGAATGCACCAGAAAATTTTGGCCAACATACCAAAATGAGCAAACTTCATCACACTCCAAGGTATGGAAGAAAAAGGCAGTAGAGTCAAAAATATGTGGCATAACTTAGTATACAGACAGAATAGACTCAAGAAGAACTCAAAGTATGAAATTTCAGTTCTCTAATTCTCATACATAGTTATAATGAAGACAAGCCACGTATATACACTAGTTAGAAGTTGCACAGTCACGTATATGCTGGTTTGATGAAGAAGCAGTGGGAAAAACTCAGGAAAAGGGGTCTGATATGGTTCAGTCAATTATCAATTATCTTTTTTGTTCTGATTGATGATGATTATAGTCTGTTGATGATATGTATAAGTGATTTTGACCCTCATAAGTTGTTGATGACTTGATGTATAACTAGTTGATGATGATGCCTTGATGATCCTTACTAATATATGCAATGATTAGATCTGACAGTCAACAGTTGGCACAGGTTTAGTGGGAGAATATGCTATGCTTCTAATAATGCATTGTTGGCATTATGTCTAGAATTCTTTGGTACTTATGTTTCTGAAGTGTTTAAATGATACAACGTGCTATGCTGTAGTAATGAGTTTCCTATGATGAAATCTCATATGATACTTATACTTGAGCCACCTAGTTGTTATTTAGATCAGATTTATGGATGAATATGGATAACCTTTTTGATGATGCATACAGTACATATGATATTTTGCTTACAAGACAAGGAGAAGTAGAAAGCTTAAGTACACAACTTCATTATTTGATGATCAAACACTCATTTATTTTATATTGATGTCATCATGCCTTCAAAGATGCATAAAGTTCCATATGGTGCAGTTATGATGCAAGATTCCTATAGTTCTTGTCTCTCACATGGTTAAAGATTGTTGTTGTTGATGGTATCAATAAAGCTTGAAAAATGACTATGAGCTCGTGTTTTTCTAGATACATTCTGCTATCTCTTTGATGGATACACATTATGTTGGATACATGGATGATTACATAAGTTTCATATTGATAAATATTGTTGGTTGGCCAAGAGAATGGTGTTATTACAAGTCTCATGAAGACTTAGCTGTTTTAGGATATGGATATTCGAAGATATGGCTTACTTAGTCACATAATTATGATGACTAGTGAGCACCAGTATTGTAGCAAGAATGCTGCAACTCCTGGGCTGCCAACTTTACTTTTATCAACCCGGTAGTTTGTAACAAACTTGGAAGTGTCGGTGTTGTATGCACAAGTACTAATTCTCACTACAGGTTGTCACTTGGTCATTCGGTGCAATATCACTAGGAGCTCAAGCCAACATCTATAGATTTCAGAAGAAGCTCTATGTGTGATGAAAGGAAAGAAATATTACTCTACAGAAACTATTCTAATTGCAAAAAGGAAAAAGACTGGAATGCAAAGAAAAACCTAGTAAACCCTAATCAACAAGCTAATTCTACTTTTGTCAAAACACTATGAAAACCATGAAAGAAATTCCATTACCTACTCAAGAAATTAAACAACATCTAACCATGCTATTTCTGGAAGTAAATATGCAAAAAACATATTTTTGGATTTTTATGTATTTTTATGTGAATTTGACTTGCATCTAATTTATTGTGTGTGAGTGTGGCAGTGAACAGGTGGCGCTAAAAGGCGGTTTTGGAGCTTGGGAGGATGTAAGATGATGTGGATGGGTCCTAGGAGGTATTAGCTAGCCTTCTGGAGGCTTTTCCCACACTCGGCCTTCAAAAGAAAGCCTACAAGAAAAACTACAGGAGGACACAGGGAAACTACAAGAGGAAAACAGGGAAACTACAGGAGGCCTATAGGAGGAGGCCGAGAGCAATTTTCACTGTTTTTAGGGTGTGAAAGTGGGTGTAAAATGTGGATGAAGGTTGTAATGAGGGTTTATGGCACCTAAGGTCTACCATGAATCACCAGGAGAAAGAAAGATGATTGGTTTTGCTGAAGGAGAGAGGAAGAAGTTTTATGAAAAATGCAAAAAACTAGGGCAGAATTGAGGTGAGGCTTGGGAGACCTATAGGGAATGAATCAGATGGAGGGTGTGATTGTTGGTAAGCTAGCCTACTGCTGTAAGAGATCTGTTGTATAGAAACCAAGAAAATCAAGCAACTATTTAAATGAATGCATTCTAGGAAAAATAGAGTTTTGCATTAAAATGGCCTAAACTATGATGCATAGAAAGGAATGTTGGGAAATGTTGCAAGAAAGAAAAGAATGAAAAAGGACTATTGTAAATCAGGAAGTGAACATGATGAAGGAGATCTAAAGTGAAGCAAAACTGGACCATTAATCTACTAAAGAGCTGCAAACACTAGAAGTCCTATGAATGAGGAAAATCTGTGTTTTTGGGGCAGCAAGAGAGTCTTTACCTCAAATCATGGTCCCAGAGGGAGGAAGAGAGGCCAAGGAACTATTTCCAGCCTTTTGAATCTTTTCTGATCACTTCTTAACCTACTACAAAAAGCACAAATAAAAGCAAACTACTAAAGCACCAAAAGCAACCTATTCCTAACCATAAAAGAAATACATCTAACAGAAAATTAATCTACAAACTAAAGTAAAGCATAAAAATACAAGTAAATAGAAGCTTGGCTACTTGGATTGGGCCCTAACACAAGAGCTTCAGCCCTCTAACATAACTCAATTCTAGCTCAAAAAGGATTCCATCTTCATTATCAAAACAATAGCAAGATCACATAAAACTTTCACAAAATAATAAGCTCAAAATTTGAGCAGAGTTTACATAAGAAAAAAATCCAACCCTAGTGAGGCCCTAGGCCTCTCTACTTATACATTTGAAGCTACCAATAGCTTCCTTAAAATCAGGGAGGATTGGCTCCCAAAACTCGAGATAACTATCAGCCATCCTCCACTAGCTCAGCTGCCTTCTAGTGCATGATTTGGCTGCTTGTACTTCGAGCTGAATGAAGGGGAATTTGGAGTGAGGAGTAATAAATGAGGGGGATTCCCTCCTATAAGTCCTTTCTTGTGTCTACTTCAAGTTATTGTTGCCATTTGACCACTGGATCCTTGACTTTGACCTCTAAATCCATCAATAATCTACATTAAATACATGTTAGACCACATGGTATAATAACTAACTCAACTCACTCTATAAGCATAAATATAATCAGAAAATCATACAATAAGCGAAGAGAATGGTTGATTTGACTAGGTTAGGAGGTAAAATGAGCCCATATAATTACCCATTTATGAGGCTCA
>APFE030929429.1:55255-65432 GCA_000404065.3 Pinus taeda | reverse complement strand
ATGCATGCACACAGTCATCTTTTATTACTATCATCTGGTATCAGAGCCCTGTTCTCGTCGTGAGTTTATAAACTACAGACAGAGTCTAAAGCCAGCCACGAAGCCTTCGAAAAGATTTTGTTCTACAATTGTTGATTAGATAAACGCTACTTTAGTCAATCTCTGGTTTAGTTTGTAAAACATGGCCAATCTCTTACGCTCTTTCTCCACTATTGATCGTAAAGTTATAACAGAAGTCTCTGCTCGCTCTCATGAATCTGAAGTAGACACTACTGAAAATCATGAAGTCATTGAAACTCCTGCAAATTGGAATCCCCCTGCACTTCATGCGACTGATGTCTATAAACTGCCTTTGTCTTTTGTTCTGAAACATAAATCTTTTTTGAAAGAGGTGGAAGTTAACATAAAAATTTCTGGCCCTTCTATTCAGATAATTGCTTTGAATCTATTCTCTAATGATGAGATTAAGAAGTTTCGACAGTATGTTAAAGAGAAAAAGTATTCTTATCTTCATTTTGGTGGTATAAGAATTGGTCTTGCTCTGTTATTCTGACATGGTATAAACACTCCTTGTATTGCTGAACTGTTTGACACCCATCATCAAACATATGATAGTGCCTGCATAGGAACTATTATGGGAAATATGTCCACTGGATGTCAATATGGAACAATATTTCTTGATTATTCTATCAGTTTGAATGACGCCCATCTTAAGGATTGTTGGAAACTGTTAACTGGAGTTCAAGGTCTTAATATGATAGAAGACAGTGAATATATTTCTACAATAGTTCAAGCTTCATTTCAGTTAACTAACACTACTCATCCTAAACTGAAACAGCCTATTTTAAAAGACTATGTCACTGTTGGTTTGTTTAATGCCCAAGTTGAAGGTGTTCTATATGATCCTTCTGAATTGCCAGACAATTGGTATTTCCAATATAAGTCTCTTGCCGATGATAAAAAGCCTGGATCCAAGCTAAAACGAGTCTCTATTGATAATGGTCAAGTCAAGCTTATTCTTGCTAAACCAAAGATTCCTCGACCAGTTACCAAGCCTCGTCGCTATGTATTTCCAATAGCTCCAAGTGAAGCTTCTTCCAGCAGTAATAATATATCTACAGTTGAAAAAGATAATCCTGCTGAACCACAATTGTCCCCAACTGATTTGTATATACCTGAGTCCAAGCCTTTTTTACCTGTAAATAAAATGCATTGTATTTCTCATACTCAGTATCCTCCTGTTGAAGAATGGAAATATGCCAACCGTCGTTTTGTCAAAGGTGGCAAGTGGCCTCCTAAAACCAAGTTCTGTACAACCTCTTCATCATCCAAGTAGCTAGCCACACGAGCTGATTGTGCTCCTCTTATTGAACATAATGCTCAAAACACCAATGAATTAGATCAGACTTACCAAATTGGTAATTATCTTACAACATGGTGTGCTCATGCCGAAGAAGTTCTTGATGATTTAGGTTGCTAGAGTGAATTAATTTTGGCTAATCTCAAGCTGTTACACGATGAACAGCAAGAAGACAAACACATACGAGAAGCCAAAGAAAGAAGAAAGAGAGAGAAGAAAAGGAGAGAATCCCAAGTGCCCAAATTCTCCAAATCCATGGATATACCAAACTATTGGGATAAAGATGAAGCTCAAGAATGAAGTGAAGCTGAGTCAAGCGCTCAAGCTAAACATAGAATAGAACCAGCCAAGTCAGTCAAACTTCAAAAGAATAAAAGTGAGATAGCCACTTTAGAAAAGGTTGCTTCTAAATTCTCGTCCTTCATACTACCATCTCTCCAAAAAGCCAATGTCTTTCGTGAAGCCAATAAGTATCCAAGGATAGAAGAAGATTTGTTTGCCGCTAACTCATCTGGATATATTCTTGATCTTGATAAATCCACAAATCCAGCAGAATCTATCATAATCTGGATAGGTTCCCTTTACCAGATGCAGGTTGTCTCAAAATTGGATAACATTTCCATTTTTCTTTTAGCAGAAAAAAGAATGGCCGGTATTGTTCATGACTAGTGGATGGGGCCATCAGAAGAAGAAAGAATGAATGTCGCTGCTTCGGGTTTAGCTACATTAGAGCTGCTACTCCTAACTCAATTTGTTCCTGAACCAGTTGATGAGAAAAAACAACTTATCACTGATCTAGCAAGGATGGAATTAAAAGACTTAAAGTTTTTAGATCAATTTGGTAATGATTATATGGCAAAGATTTATAAAGCTAATCTTACCAATGATTCCACTCAAAAGATTTCTTTCTTGTCTAAACTACCTAGAAATTTAGGTGATATGATAATGAAAGATTTAGAAATCCAAGGCAAAAAGATAGATCAGACTTATTGGATAGATCTCTTATTCAAATGTTAGGAAAAGGTTAAGTATCTTTGGTGGCAGAAGAAAGCTCAAGATGTTTCTCCTATTCTTGATGTTTGTTGTTTTGTGTTACCATGGACCACTTTTAAGAAGAGAAAGTCCAAAAGGTATGGTAAGTACAGACCAAAGCGTGTAGCCAATCCCCGGTGACCATTCAGAAAGTTCAAATATTTGAAGAAAAGAAGACAACCCAAGAAAGACAATGCTTGCTTTATCTGTAAGCAAGAAGGTTCTTTGCTCACAAATGTCCCAAGAGTTCGTCAAACAAATTAAAAGAATGTATAGAAATTGAAGATTTTTTAGATAATTGGTCTGTTGTTGATTCACAAGATGAAGTGTCAGATGTATATATCTTGAATGATGCTTCCCTGTCAGATACTGAATCTGTCCCAGATTATAGTCAGAAAATGAATGTTTGTTATGATTTTTCTAATTCAGAAAGTGAACAAGAGCTCCATTATAGTGATGAATCTAACTCAGAGGAATACACAGAAGAAATATCTGAAGATTCTTCTGAAGATACTGTCTCAGTTTCTACTCCAGAACTAAAGAATTCAAACTCCGTTTTCAATTCCTTGCCTCCACAGTCCACCTTGAATTATTTTTGTCCGTATCCCAAGACAATTGCTTCTTCATCCTCATCCTTGCCTGTCACTACCACTATTAACAGTGATGAAAGCTCTTTCCTTGAAAAGATTGTTAAATCTAACAATCTCCTCTACATTCCTGTTGAAGTACAAGTTAAAGGAGATTGGATCTTTGTTGATGCTTTCATTGATACAGGTGGTTCAAATAATTTGGCTCGTCCGTCATTATTTAAAGGTTTGTGGAAACCTTTGCAAAATATTTTAGTTTCTGAGACCATTGGTGGCTCTGTGAACCTCACCCATTATGTTGATAATGTCTCTTTGAAAATTGGGGGGAGTATTGTAAAAATGTCTGCAATTCAACATTATGATGCCTCTTCAAGTCTGTTTCTTGGAATGCCATTTATAAATTTTGTATTGCCTGTGACCATCAGTGAAGACAAGATCATTTGTAACATCAAAAAGAAGGCAATAGCAGTCCCAAGACTAACCCTAGCTAATTCTGAAGCCAGAAGAGAAAATAGTCAAAAGAAAGTAGGCATCAATAAGCCCAAAAATGAATCTCATGATTGGCAAGAAGTTTTGCAGATATATGAGAAAAGGGGTCCGCCTAAACAAAAATCTAATAGAAACCTTGATTGGTCTCCAGTACAATTAAATCTTTGTGTTGAATTGTTAAAATGTTGTTCTGAGAATCCTAAAGCATTCTAGAGTGTAGAGAGTCCTCAACAAGATATAATTACTCTCCATGACAACAGGGTAACTAAAAAATTAATACCCTGTACTCCAGCAGATGAAAAGGAAATTCGAAAACAGATTGAAGAATTGTTGCATCTTCAGTTAATTGAACTCATTTCTTCACATTATTCTTGCTCTGCATTTTTGGTTAGAAATCATTCTGAAATTGTCAGAGGAAAAGATAGAACGGTTATCAATTACAAGCCTTTGAATGCCATAACAAAGAGCTTTAATTATCCTCTGCCCTCCCAAGAAACAATAATGCAAAAAATCCAGAATAGCAAGATCTTCAGCAAGTTCGACATGAAATCTGGTTATTATCAGATCCAAATCAAAGCAGAAGATCGCCATAAGACCGCTTTCACATGTCCTGCAAGTTTTTACCAATGGAGAGTTGTTCCATTTGGATTGAATAATGCTACAACCTTCTTCCAGAGACGAATGGATCATATCTTTGGTAAATATGATTTCATTGTTGTATATATTGATGATATTTTGGTTCACAACCCTCATCTTGAAACTCATTTGAAGCACTTACAGATATTTTTGGAGGAAGCAAAACAACATGGTCTTGGTTTGTCAGAAAAAAAGATGCTTCTATTTCAAGATAGTATTGATTTTTTAGGTATTCATGTTAGCAATGGGAAAATTCAGATGCAACCCCATGTATTGACTAAGTTGTCTGAGTTCCCTGGTCGTTTGCACGATGTCAAGATGATTCAGCGTTTTCTAGGAATTTTGAATTATGTACATAAATACATTCCTAGACTTTCTGAAAAAACTGCCCCTATTCGTAAGCATTTGCATTCTGGTTGGTCACCTGAGGCCACCAAGGCAGCTCAATTACTTAAGGCTGAATGTCAGAATCTCCCTGAGCTCAAACCACCAGGAAATGGTTTTCTCATTTTACATACTGATGCCTCTGATAATTTTTGGGTCGCAGTCCTTTTTGAACGAAGGGGAGAAGGAGAAGAAAAAGAAGAAGTTCTATGTGCATATGCTTCTGGCGAATTTTTAATTTACCAGAAAAATTATTTTCCAGCAGAGAAAGAAACCCTTGCCATATTCAATGGTATACAGAAATTCGAGCTATATTTGGCTCCCGCCAAGTTTCTAATCAGAACTGATTCAATGAATTTTAAATATTTCTTGGCAGCCAATATTTCCAAACAACTTGCACGAGGATGACTCTTTGCATGGCAAATGTGGTTTCAGATGTATGACTTTGATGTTGAATGGGTTCCAGGTAATTCTAATTTTCTAGTTGATGCTCTTACCAGAGAAATGAACAAAGTTCATCTTCACAGGAATAATGGTGATATTTTCTATCTTCCTGGTAAGACTCCTGCAGATGATAGCTTTGCGACCTTTGTTCAATGATTTCAGATTCTTGAATTTATTCTTAATGATGTTGTCAGCGTAATCAAAAAGGTCGTTGGTTTGAGACTTAGAAGAAACCAATGGATACAGAAATGCCAAGCATGGCAATCTAAAAACGTTGGTGTTCTTTTAAATCTAGATGAAGAATTGGTGAAGGTATATCATTTACCCAATATGAAGGTAAATATGTATTTCAAAACTCTGGATGATTATTGGACTAAAGAGTATACTGATGAAATGATCAAAGTCTTGCAAACCCTGAATTATTATCAGATCATTGGAGGAGTTGATTTTTCTTTTGTTGTATATACTACTGCTAATATGTTAGATTTAGAAGAAATTAATATGAATGAGAAGGTTGAAAGATTCTTAAAATCTTTGAGAATTCCTTATCTTTTTGAAGAATTGGAAGCCGCGTTTCTACAGTGAAATGATGAAAATTGTGAAGGCACAGATACATTTCCCCAACATGAACTTTTTGCACCATTTGCTGATTGGGAAATCAGAGAAGGCCAATGTCAGAAGAAGTGACAGGTTAGAGCTTCTTAATGTGTTGAAAGGTCACTACAATACTTGAGAACTTTCTCTACACCATGGGATTAACAAAGCATGGAATTCATAAATCCTATCGTGCCAAACCCTTTTGCACAAGTATATGACCCCTGCAAAGTTGATTCATCCAAGCTTGCCAATAATCAGGAAGAGATTAGGTCCCCAAGTAGCCTTTACATATATTCAAAGTGTGCAATGGCTTGTGCCTGATTGGTTAGATACTTAGGGGCAATTTGAGGGTCATTGGCAAGCAGGTTGTGTGTGCTAATGAGTCCCATAGGATCTGATGGCTCAACTCTTATCATTAATGGTTTATTCTATTCTTTTATCATCAATCTTTTCAATTTTGTTTCCCTCAATTCTTCATGGTTCATCCATGAGGCCATGGCCATTAATTGCAGGTCCCCTAGCTTGGGATTGGTGTCCCACACATTCATGTTTGTGAGGGCCATGTTGTGTAGGTAGAACTCTACCATCTTTGCTTTATCCTCCGAGGTGCTTTGGTCACACAGGTCCATGAACTGCCTGTAGTCTTGGAAAGGCATT
Organism: Pinus taeda; assembly: GCA_000404065.3. Taxonomy (NCBI): domain Eukaryota; kingdom Viridiplantae; phylum Streptophyta; class Pinopsida; order Pinales; family Pinaceae; genus Pinus; species Pinus taeda. Next base: position 59,246 of record APFE030929429.1, on the reverse strand, counting down.
GTGCCTCTTTGTGCCAAAGTCTTTATTTGGATTTAAAGCCCTTGGTCCTTCAGATAGAGGCCATAATATTTGGCTAGTGTTCTACATTGTAATGCTTCCATGGATAAGTTGGCCATGTATGCCAGCTGAGTCTCTTTCTCTTGCAGCTACCTCCTTAGGATTTCATTCTCATTTTCAAGGTGGCCCCTTGTGATGGCTTCTCTGTCTTTGAGAGCACTCACTTCTCTACCCATTTCCCTGAGTTTTTTTTCCATATGGCCAACATCCTCAACTCCTTTGAATTTAGCTATCTGCATCCACCTATGTGTTCTCACTCTTTCTTTCTCCAATTCAAAAAACAGTGGAATTGCAAATTTTTGTGGGATTATCTTGCCTCCCTCAAGTAGATTGTAATAGGAGGCCAGACTAGGTTAGGGTAAGGTTCTTGTAGCCCTTGTTATTCCTTTTTCACCTCTGGTTGTCCTCCTATCCTTTCCTCAAGCTTTTGGGTCTCCTATAGTTTGGACAGTGTCTCCTGTAGGACAGTTTCAACCTCCTGCAACTCTGGTTTTGGGTCCTGTAGTACTACCTTTCCCTTCCATGTAGAAGATCTTGGAGTCTCCCTTTCATATGTTATAGGTGTCTTGGAAGGAGATTCTTTCACCTTGGCAGATGGTGAATCTTCAATGGTAATGGGAACTTTTGGAGAGGGTTGAGGTTTGCCTGTTTTAATTCTTGTGCTCTTCCTCACCCTGAAATACATGGAGGTATGTCTTTTCCTCTTCTACTTTGACTTGACTGGTGTATGGAGGGAAGTGAGGGTAGTAGCTACGTCTCTTTCCAAAGTCTCAGGGGACTCTTCTCCTTGCTCTGCCTTCTCTGCCTACTTTTCTCCTTTTTCAGTCTCTTTTTCTGTCTCTTCAACTTTTCCCTCCTCTGTTTCTTATCCTTCCTCCTTCCTTTCTTGCTTTGCTATGTCACCACTAGTTTCATCTTCTCCTCCTTGTTGTTCTTCCTCCTCATTGCCAGTAGGACTGACATCATAGGTTAATGCTTTTATGTCATCCTCAGTTATCATATTTCGGAAAACTTCCCATGCTATAGGGAGTGTAAAGGTATGCAGGGCTTCCTCTACTAGGATTTTGATTAATCCATGGTGAGCTAACTGTCCTGAATTTCCTACTTGTACCTTGGTGCTGGAGTCAATGAGGGACTGAAGGAGAAAGTAAGGGATACTAAGCTTTTGAGGTGATGGAGTATCCATGCCATACCTCAAGTCATGGAGGATTCTGAAATGATATCCATAGACAATGTTGTGCCTCCCCACAAGAAATGTATTTTTATTGATTGGTAGCTAACCTCATCCAAGGGATATGGTATACTAGCCCTTCTAATTCCATTCTTATCTTCAACAGGGGTTTCATTATTTTGGAAAAATTTCTTCTTGGTAGCCTGGCCAATTGGTTTTTCATCTTTATTCCAAGGCAACCCAAGAGGAAGGTAGTGACCTTACTGATGAATTCAGGGGTTATTTCAATGGAGAGGCCTCTATGGTGACAGTAGCATGAGTTCTTGTGTGAGGGACCAGAGAGAGAGAAAATTCTTGGGAAATTTCATCATCAAACCCTCTAAATTTCTCAAAGAAATTCATCCAGTTTGCCCCTGTGAATATGTCCACCACTTGAGGATGTGCATGGGGCCTAGTGGAGTTAGTGGGCTCCTTTCTCATAAACCCTCCTGTCATACTTCCTGTACATTTTTAACCCAAATATGGATGTGGAGACAAACAGTTTTGAGAAAAATAAAAAAAATAAAACAGAGGAGACTATGTTTTTTAAATAAACAGAAATTTTTCATGTATTTTCTGCCCTCCTAAAGACTTATCTAATCCTAAAATTTAGACCACTTCTTTCATATATTGATATTCAACATGGGGCATGCATGAACTCTACCTCTCTAGACTAAAATTCGTGCTAAAATTCATGTTTTCTCCCTTCAAAATGACTCACTATCCCTCCTGTAGATTTCCTATAGGTGCTCCTGTAGATTTCCTATAGATGCTCCTGTATAAAATGCCTAGAGCAAAGATAGGGAGGAAATCGATGGAGGATGGTGGTTACGAGGCTGTGGGGGCACTAGAAGACTGATGTGGCTGAGTTACAAGGAGAAAATGAAGAAAAGGTGGTGAGAAGGCGTGGGGGGGAGTGCCCATTGCTTTTTATGGCTATTTTCAGTTATGAGTGATGAGCTGGCAAGATGTACGTTGGCCATATTCGGACCATTGGTCCCCACCTACTTGGTCATCATGGCCCCTCCTTGTAATCATCCCTCATTATTGCATCGGAGTTCACATTTCCTCCCACTACCTGTCCTTGGCATCTTGTGCTTGAGTTGACTATGTGCACGTGTGGTTGACATCTCGATTAAGTTGAGTCAACTAAATGAAGGTTGCCAAGTTAACTGGCCACCTTTCCCTCCTTCAATCTCAACCATCTTGTTGCCTTCATATGACTCCTAGTTACAAAAATGCAAATAGAGGAGTAACTTAGTTACTTACTTGTGATCCGAGTGTCTTTGTTGTGAGGTGTTGTGGCTTTCTCTGTTGCATGCCTTCATTTCCCTTTATGCATGATGTCTCTACTAGCTGATGTGGGATTGTGTGCTTGTGTAGGTTCTTCTCTTGCTAGAGCTAAGCTTCATGTTCCTTTTAAACCTTCATATGTGCACTCCCTTGCTGCTAGTGCTGGACTTCTATGGGATCATCTGCGACAAGAATTCCTACAGGAGCTCCTGTAGCTGCTTCTCCCCTAGAAACTTCAGCTTTTCCCTGTTCTCAGAGCTCAATAATAATGCTAGAGGTTTCATGAAAGGGATAATAGGTAAGATTTAGGTAAGGTTATGGTTTCCTTTTCTTTTTCTTTTCTTTTTTTCAATATTGGAAAACTGTTTTTATCTGTGTTTTTTTCTTGGATAGGGAAAATAATGATGCTTAGGGTGTGATGCAAGCTTGGAAATTATTGCAAGGAGGCTTGAAGGTGGTAACAGGGATGATAAGTTCCTCATGAAGCTCTCCTGGTCCCTCAAACTACCTTCTGTAGACACTTTTGGGTCTCTGTAATTCCCACAGGAGCCTCCTGTAGAAAGCACAGTTTTGGAAGAAAAAGGTGCAGTGGGGTGAAAGAGATGCCAAAAATGATGGAGGAAGGTATGGAGAAGATGAGATGGATGTTGGTATGAATGTTAGGGTTCCCTTGGCACCTTCTTCTGCTCCCTGTAGTGCCTCTGGAAACCTACAATAAAATAAAAATTCTTTTTCTTTCCTTTCTTTTTTTTTCTTTTTTTGAAAACAACTAGGGCACCTCAGAGAGGTTTTCACCTTAATTTCCTGCCTTGGGCGCCTACAAGGGAGGTTTTCACATAGAGATCTTATTCTCTTTCATATTTTTTTATTTGACATCACTGGGCCGCCTCAGAAGATGTTTTCAACCCAATGATGGGACTCAAGCGCCTCATGGAGGTTTTCACTTGAGTCCTTATTTTTTTATTTTTTTTCTTCAGTGAGTGGGTGAAGTGGAAGCTAAGACATTCTCCACTATCATCACTGTTTTATTCAAATCTTCAATAAACTCTCACTTGGAGAGGGGTTTCTTTTATACTTTCAACCGATGTCCATTGACAAGCATGGGGATGGCTTTATCATCAATGGTTCTGATCAGAAATGAACCATTGTCATTGCATTTCTCCACAGTGTAGGGTCCCAGCCATCTTGTCCTCAGATTTCCTTTCAAATCCTTGTATCTTGAAGCATAAAGTAGTGCCCAATCTCCCTCCTGGAATTGCTTCTCCCTGATATTCTTGTCATGCCCTTTTTTTTTTAAGCTGAACTACCTCTGTATGGAGAAGGGATTGCAATCTATATTCATCCAATCCATTGAGCTGAAGTAATCTCTCTTCCTGTGCATGGCTGAGGTCTAGGTCCAGCTGAGCTACCATCCTTAGGGTATTGAAATCA
>APFE030929429.1:43215-53805 GCA_000404065.3 Pinus taeda | reverse complement strand
TGGTCATCCACCATTCCTTCTTCACCTGTAGGCAAATTTACTCTAGACAAGAAGTCAGCAACAACATTCTCTTTACCAAGCTTATCAATAATGGTCAAATCAAATTGTTGCACTAAAAGCAACCATCTAATAATGTGAGCATTTACATCTGGTTTGTTCATTAAATATCTAATTGTAGCATAATCAGTGTGCACAAAGGTTTGATAGCCTATGATATAATGTCTGAATTTGTTTAAGGAATGCATGACAGCTAGGAGTTCCTTCTCGGTCACTGTATAGTTTAACTCTGCCTTTGACAAGTTTTTGCTTATAAAGTATATGGCATGAGGTAACTTTTCATCAATTTGTCCTAAGGCTGCTCCTATTGCTTTGTTTTAGGCATCTGTGTGAATGTGAAATGGTAGGGCCCCGTTTGGGCCTCTGAGAATTGGGGTAGTCACTAGCTTGCTCTTCAAGGTATCTAGGGCTTCTTGACAGTTTTCCGACCATATGAACTCAACATCTTTGCCTAAGAGTCCAAATAAAGGAGAGGTTATCTTGCTGAAGTCTTTAATGAATCTCCTATAATATCTGGCTAAGCCTAGGAAACTTCTTACATCTCTCACATTTGAGGAGGTGGGACCCTTTGGATGATGGCAATTTTTTTGGGGTCCACCTACAGTCCTTGTTGAGATATTTTATGACCTAGCACGATCCTTTTAGTCATCAATAATTCACATTTTTCTGAACTGAGGGACAGGTTCATCTCAATCCACATATCCAAAACTTTCCCTAGGTTAGATAAAGCTTCTTGAAAGTCAGAGCCATAAGGAGTAAAATCATCCATGTATATTTCTACAGCATCATGAACCCGTTCAGAAAATATACTCAATACCGCTCTTTGGAAAGTGGCTAGAGCATTGCATAAACCAAAAGGAAGGACCCAGTATGCAAAGGTACCCCAAGGACAAGTGAAAGTGGTCTTATTTTGGTATTCTGGGTTGATTCGAATCTGATTGTACCCGCTAAACCCATCTAGGAAAGAGAAAAACTTTTTCCCTGCCAGACCGTCTAACACTTGATCTACGAAAGGTAAAGGAAAATGGTCCTTTTTAGTGGCTTTCTTCAATTCCCAATAGCTGACACAGATTCTCCACTTACCATTTTTCTTTGGCACTAGCACCAAAGGAGAGACCCATTCACTGTCAGAAATGCGATAGATGAATCCTGCGTTAAGCAATTTCTGCAGTTCTTCCTTAACAATATCTTTAAGTGCTGGGTTCATCCTCCTTTGAGGCTACTTGACTGGCTTACAATCTTCCTTGATGTATATATGATGAGTACATACTGAAGGGTGCACTCCCTTCATCTCCTTATAACTCCAGGAGAAGGAATCTAGATGTTTCCTCAGTAGGCTGCATAGCTCCTTCTCTTGGGCAGTAGATAGGGATGGATTGATTTTCAATGTTCTTTCTGGGACGAACTCTATATTTTTGACACAGAGAGAAGTAGGGTCAGCCACGCGGAGATCAGTTAAGGGGTTGTTTTGGGTTTCTCTTACTATGTCTTCTAATGGTGATACACTGGGAGGTGGATTCTGAATCAAATTTTCAATCATATCATCCTCATCTTGTGGTTCCCCCCCATGGTGAGTTCTAATGCACAAAGTGGTGTAGAATAAACTTCATTCTCATCCTCCTCCCCCAACTAAAGAGGTATATCATGTTCTAGCAGGGGTTTGGGCAAGAGGATATAGGGTTCACTGCTTGGACATGTTCCCATTCTTTATGGTCATGTTCCCAGCTTAGCATCTGATGTAGGCATCGGCTGTAGCCAACCAGGGTCTTCCCAGAATGAGAGGATACCCAGTGATCTTTGCCTTTGACTGGAGAACTAAGAAATCAACAGGGTACTCCTAAGAATCAATGGAGACCATCACATCCTCCACAATCCTCTCAGGGGTCACTGTGGAGCAGTCTACTAGTTGTAGCACTGGCGTGGTCTTCCTCAAGGAGCCCTGGAGGTTAAGTTTGAGCATTGTGTCCTTTGTCATCACATTAATGGCAGCTCCTAGATCAATCAAGGTATGTGGGATCATTGTGCCATTGATGTGGACATCAACTATTGGGCTTCCAAGGTCCAGATATTTTGGACAGATTGTCTACCCCAACATTAGGTCGGATAGTTGTCCTAGGACATTGATGGTTGGGGCATCTCTCTTGTGCCTTCCTGGATGCTTAAAGCACTTCTCTTTGATTAACCTATTGTAGATAGGCACATCTTTTATGGCTTGGAGAAGTGGTACCTTAACACATAAATGTTTCAATTCTCCCAGGAGTTCAGTCTCTTTTGGGGTAGGCTGGATTGTCATGGATAGTCTCTCAGGAAAGGGTGGAGTTTCTTTAGGTTCTCTTTCCTCTTATCTTCCTCGACCTCCTTAGGTTGAGGCTGGCTATCTAGGAGAACTTTCCTGGATCACAAGTTAATTTCTTGAATCTCCATAGTAGAGGTTGGGCATGATGGTTTCCCATTATACCCTTGCTAAGCATGTCTGTTGTTCGGGTTTGTATTTGGCTGGGTAGGCATTTGGGGTTTCCTTGGTGAAACAAAGGTAATGGTTGTGGTTGGGAAGGTGGTGGAGATAGAAGAGTGGGAAGAGAGTTGTATTAGGGCCTCCACCACTGATGAGGTGCATTCCACTGAGGTTGCATCTGAGCATAGGATTGAAATGAATGAGTGGTTGGTTGGGCATGATATTGAGATGTGAAAGACCAGGAAGGAGGTGTGGACCAGGAAGGATGAGCAGGGGAGCCCCAAGAAGGTATGGAAGTGACTTGGTTGGGGTTGTAGTATGCCTGATATGTCCCTTGCATCCCCTGCTGGTATGGTCATGGTCCATGCGGCCACCTTTGGTTTATGTAATAGACCTATTCAGTGACTCCTTCAACCCCTTGGTATATAGCTCTAAGTCCAAGTAAGGAAGGGCACTTGTCTGTAGAATGATTTTCTCCACAAACTAAAAAAACCTCTATGGAGTTCAATGGGCATTCATTCGTAGGATGCCTCCTGGTGCATCTAGGGCCAAAAATGGCCAAAGCCTTCTCTGCTTCCTCTTGTTTTCTTTTGATGTTTAAGGTATCCATTTGCATGGAAAGAGTATGCATCATCTCACTCTTGAAGTCTTCCAGCAAGTTCCCAATTTCACCTTTAATGGATGAATTGGAAGAAGAGGTACTAGCTACGGGTTGACTCTCCCTACCTTTCTTTCTGGCTACTCTAGAATGGTTTCTAAAAATAGTCCTTTTGTCCTCATAGGGTAGTTGGTAGATGTCTCCCCTGGCTAGTAGATGCAGGGTGTCTAAAAGATCTTCCCGAATTCCCCTGAGCAGGACCAACTTCAGAGACTCAAGGTCAAGTGTACACCTAGCCCTTTTGTAATTAAGCTAGAACCTCTCTTCATAGTCTTCCAGGGACTCATCACTTCCCATGGTCATTTGGAAGATTTCTTCTTTAGTGTCATTTGACCTACAATAGTCTTGATACTTGTTGTTGAAGGCCTGCTGCATCTGAGCCCAAGTTGTGATGCTATTGCCAAGTAATCCCATGAACTAGCGCAATCCTGCATCCTTGAGAGTAGAAGGGAACAGTTTCAATTTTTTCTCGTCTTCTGCATACTCATAAGTTCGATAGATGACAACAAACTTGAATAAGAAGGTGTCAGGATCTTTTGTAGTCAGACCATGGAAATGAGGTAGGGTTGAAGGGCTTATATTCTTCATTTTGGTGTCCCCATTGGTCTCCCGAACGGGAAAGGTACCCTTTATTCTTTCTCCATTTCCCCTAGCATTTATGTTTTCAGCCATTGGCTCAGGAGGAATGTTTTCTTCGTCTTCTTCCCCTCTAGGTTCTTCAAATATTTCTAGTTGTTCACCTAAAAGTTCTTCTTAAGTGCAGCCACCAAAGAAGAGAGAAGGTTAGCTGTGTGAAGCAGTGGGGGTGTTGGGAAAATTTTTTCCTGAGTTATCTCTATTCCTACGAGGCATGAAAGGAAATCTTTTTGGCTGGTTTTTGTTTATTTTTCCCCACACTGAAAGTACCTATAGAAACTGAAATTGTGCATGAACAAAACAAATTGAAACTAGCTGAAATGAACTTGCTGAATAGAAATTTGCAGAATTGAAAAGGAAAGCAAGGAAATGCATAGCTAAAAGAAAATAAATGACTAGTCTACTTTTGCTGAAATAAACTATTAGTAGAATGTTGCAATAGGAAATAGAAGAAATCAGTAATCACAGAATACTCTAACGCTTCCCCGGAAACGGTGCCAAAAAGTGGTGAGCGCCAGTATTGCAGCAAGAATGTTGCAACTCCTGGGCTGCCAACTTTAATTTTATCAACCCGGTAGTTCGTAACAAACTTGGAAGCGTCGGTGCTATATGCACAAGTACTAGTTCTCACTGCAGGTTGTCACTTGGTCAGCCGGAGCGAGATTACTAAGAGCTCAAGCCAACTTCTATAGATTTCAGAAGGAGCTCTATGTGTGATGAGAGGAAAGAAAGATTACTCTACAGAAGCTATTCTAATTGCAGAAAGGAAAAAGACTGGAATGCAAAGCAAAACCTAGTAAACCCTAATTAACAAGCTAATTCTACTTTTGCCAAAACACTATGAAAACCATGCAATCAATGCCATTACCTACTCAAGAAAGTAAGCAACATCTAACCATGCTATTTCTGGAAGTAAATAAGCAAAAAACATATTTTTGGATGTTTATGTGTTTTTATGTGAATTTGACATGCATCTAATTTATTGCGTGTGAGTGTGCTAGTGAACAGGTGGAGTTAAAGGGTGGTTTTGGAGCTTGGGAGGATGTAAGATGATGTGGATGGGTCCTAGGAGGTCTCAAGTGGCCTTCTGGAGGCTTTTGCCACACTCGGCCTTCAAAAGAAAGCCTACAGGAAAAACTACAAGAGGACACAGGGAAACTACAGGAAGCCTACACGAGGAGGCCGAGAGCAATTTTCACTATTTTGAGGGTGTGAGAGTGGGTGGAAAAGGTGGATGAGGGTTGGAATGAGGGTTAGAGTGCCTAAGGTCTACCATGAATCTTTAGGAGAGAGAAAGATGATTGGGTTTTCTCAAGGAGAGAGGAAGAAGTTCTATGAAAAATGTAGGCAACTAGGGCAGAATTGAGGTGAGGCTCGAGAGACCTATAGGGAATGAATCAGATGGAGGGTGTGATTTCTGGTAAGCTAGCCTACTGCTGGAAGAGATCTTTTGTATAGAAACCGAGAAAATCAAGCAACTATTTAAATGAATGCATTCTAGGAAAAAAAGAGTTTTGCATTAAAATGGCCTAAACTATGATGCATAGAAAGGAATGTTGTGAAATGTTGCAAGAAAGGAAAGGATGAAAAAGGACTATTGTAAATTAGGAAGTGAATATGATTAAGGAGATCTAAAGCGAAGAAAAATTGGACCATTAATCTACTACAGAGCTACGAACACTGGAAGTCCTACGAATGAGGAAAATCTGTGTTTTTGGGGCAGCAAGAGAGTATTTGCCTCAAATCATGGTCCCAGAGGGAGGAAGAGAGGCCAAGGCACTGTTGCTAGCCTTTTGAATCTTTTCTAATCAATGCTTAACCTACTACATAAAGCACAAATGAAAGCAAACTACTAAATCACCAAAAGAAACCTATTCCTAACCATAAAAGAAATACATCTAACAACAAATTAATCTACAAACAGAAGTAAAGCATACAAATACAAGTAAAGAGAATCTTGGCTTCTTGGATTGGGCCCTAACCCAAGAGCTTCAGCCCTTTTAGGTAACTCAATGCTAGCTTAAAAAGGATTCCATCTTCATTATCAAAACAATAGCAAGCTCACATAAAACTGTCACAAAATAATAAGCTCGAAATTTGAGTAGAGTTTACATAAGCAAAAAATCTGACCTTAGTGAGGCCCTAGGCCTCTCTACTTATACATCTAAAGCTACCAATAGCTTCCTTAAAATCAGGGACGGTTGGCTCCCAAAACTCGAGATAACTGTCAGTCATCCTTCACAGGCTCAGCTACCTTCTAGTGCATGATTTGGCTGCTTGTACTCCGAGCTGAAAGAAGGGGAATTCGAAGTGAGGAGTAATAAATGAGGGGGATTCCCTCCTATAAGTCCTCTCCTCTATCTACTTGGAGTTATTGCTACCATTTGACCACTGGATCCTTGACTTTGACCTCGAAATCCATCAATAATCTACATTAAATACATGTTAGACCACATGGCATAATAACTAACTCAACTCACTCTATAAGCATAATATAATTAGAAAATCATACAATAAGCTAAGAGAATGGTTGATTTGACTAGGTTGGGAGGTAAAATGAGCCCATATAATTACCCATTTATGAGGCTCATTAATGACTTCTTACTTTATGATGATAGGTTTGATAATCACATATGTTGATTATCATGGTTGATGCTTATCAGATGTGGGATGTTCCCTAGTGATGATACATGGTTGACATATTGAGGGTTCTTGTGGAAAGATCATGCAGTTCTTGATGATGATGATGTTATGATCATAGATGATGACTATGGTGTTTTCACATACATATGATATGATTTTGTGTTACTTCTTGAAGATATGACATATGCTTAGTGATTCATGGAAGGTTATGGTAAGGCTCTTTATAATAAGGAAATTGAGAAAGTTATCTTGATGAGATCAAGAGGATGAGTTGATATCTATATGCGGCATACTTTGTCACAGGTTGATGATATTTACATTGTCATATATTGGGAACTGATGATGGGCATATACAAGTTGTTGGACTAGATGTTGCTGACAGATGCTTATGGAGCAAATCATATATGGTGTATGATAGTTGTTGATGACTACCATGGTCTTGTTTATATCCTTGGTATTTGTTATAAATGTCATGTATATCATTTGATGAAAATGTTATATAAAGGCCCATAATATGTCTCTGTCTGTCATAATCATTTAATGAGTCCTTTTTGGTCATATGATGCAATTTGTACCCCCACTATCCATGGGAAGGATGATGTAATAATTGGTATATTTTAGTCATGTATAAACAATTGGTATATCCCCACTTGGTTGGGAGATTGATGCATGTATAAGTCATTGGTGATAGGAATGTCATACTCACATAGTTGAGTTATAGAGTCATGTTATTCTTTGGGAAAATATTTTTCTGCAAACTCTGCATGTGCCGAGGGGAAGCATGGATGACATAGTGCATCTCAGCATGTACAAATGGGTAGTTTAATCAGAGAATTCAGCATGTGCCTAGGGGGAGCATGATCAATGTTCATATTCAACTGTTCAGATATGAAAGTCCTCATTTTGGTTAGCCCTTTACCCTTGATATTAAAGGGGGAGAGTATCTTAGTCCGTCCTTTGCCCTTGATGTCAAAGGGGGAGAGTATTTTGGTGTTGCTTGTTATCTATAATAGGTTCTACATCTTGTAGTAATCAACACTAACATGGTTGTCATCAAGTCCAAAGGGGGAGATTGTTGGAATTATGATACATGTGTTGTACTCGATGGCAACCCACTTGTAGTAGAACAAATCACTTGTATATGATAACTAGATGAATCTACAGGAGAGATATCAGAAGTGACAAAATGCATGGAAATTATGTTTAAATATGTGACAAAATGCATGGAAGTTCAAAGGAATCAGTTTAGAATTAATGTACAATGTAAAATCTCATTATAATAGGTCTATTCAGAGGTAACAAACTCATGGTACAAAAGAATAGGATGAAGGAACAAAGGACTACATACCAAAATCAAGAAGTTGAAGAAAACGGACATTTTCAGGTATGTTAAGTTTTATACGTGGGTTCACTGTACAAAAAGAGTGTGTACACATGGGTTCACTATACAAAAAGAGCGTATACATATGCACGCACTTTCATAGAAGAAAAAACACGTATGGGATGAAAAATTAAGGAAATTAAGGTGAAAGAATACCAAGGGTCAATACCATGGTATTAGCCCACAATATTGAGTGGAATAATGCTTATTTGATCACGTCTAAGAATACCATAGGATCTAAGTGTTGTTTTCAACCGAGGTATTGAGAAAGGCTAAACTATATAAGGAGGAGAAGATCAAAGGGCTAAGTGCACAAGTAATGAATATCTCATGAACTGTTAGATCAAAAGAAAATATGCATGTTATGGGTTTCTGATTCTTTGCTTGATCTAGACTAAATATGCACCTGAGAATTTGATGATGGATGAGATCTAATGATGGATCAGGATCATAATGACTTATCAGTATGTGATCTGATAATGGATGGGCTAGATCTAATTGCTAACACATGTTTTATCCTTTATAGATGATGATCTGGGTATGTCTCAAGTCGGGAATTGCAGCGAAGTTATAAGTGAGTATTTGCAGATCTTATACGCTGGTTCACTTTGGTGAAGGTGCGTATACATGCTAGTTTCACTCTTCCAAGTAGCGTATGCAAAAGAAAAGCTTGATGTTCAAGGATGACTGATCTATCAGATCAGTGCTGTTGTTTTACTACTGTCTGTCAATGAAGTCTTCTTAGATCTAAAATTAAAACTGAATGCATAAAGAGTTTATGTCTCATTGATTAATTAATTAAGAAAGAAGGGTGATCCTTGTTTCTATATGTTTATAACTTTATAATATGGCAGTAGATCTTCAAAACGTCACTGATTGGTACATTTTGTGGTTCAAAGAATTTATGATTCAGTATCTTTAGAGGTATACACTAGTTGGGCAAAAGGAAGTAGTGTATACACGCATGTTTGCTTCATTAAAGGAGTGTATACATTCTGACACATGCATTTTGAGGTTAAAGTTAGTTCTGGTTGTTGATGCAGTGTTCTGGGTTCAGATCTATGTACTGGTTACAATGATCTTTCTGTTCCAATTGATTGGTTGAATTTGACTAAGTTTGAATGAATTGTTGATTCAGTTGTGTCAGAGGTTCATTGATTGTTTGATTCAGTTTTGTCAGAGATTCAGAGGTTTTAGTGATTGATTGTTTCATTTATATCGGAGATTGATTGGGTTTCAGTGATTGGTTGATGCAGATGTATTTGATGGTTGTATTGCAGTGGTGATTGATTTAGAGCTTCAATGTTACTAATGCGTCCAGTATGAAAATTTGATGAAACATGGCCTTAATATTGTAGTATTGTGTACCAGGAGTATCCAATGTAAACATTTATGAAACGTGGTCCCTGGAGGATGCTGAGGGTTGGAACCTTCAATGAGGAAGTCAAAGCTTCCTGCCAGTAGAGGCTGGTGATTTGATCAGGGGGTTGGAGCTCCCTTCCAGTAGCAGCTGGAGAACGAGTGAAGGTTGTATCCTTCTGTAGGTCAGAGCCTACGCATTAGTAAATATATTGGCTAGTACAAGAACTAGGGGGTTGTATCTCCCTTCCAGAAGAAGCTGGACAACGAGAGAAGGTTGTAGCCTTCTACAGATGGGTGCCTGCGTACTAGTATGAGTCTGCACCAATACAATATTGTAAACAAATTTTATTATTATTAAAAGAAGACAGAGATGACAACAACAGGTGGTTTTCACCCACATTGGGTTTCCACCTTAAATCTTAGTGTTCATGTCTGTTGCTTATGTGTGATGGTTTATTATGTTATTACTACACATGGTTACTGTTTAATGTTTCATAAAGAACTAATGCACTGATTAAAGATCAATATATGATGAATTAATTGAATCATAAGTTCACTGGATATACGCTAGTTGCCTTAAGAACAGTTGCATGCACACGTGAGTCCCCTTCACTGAAGTAGTGTATATAAATCTGTTTATGGAAATGAAAAAGTTATTGATTTGTAAATACTGATTCAGCCCCCCACTCAATATTATTTCCAACAAACATAACTTGGCACATGTTCTCAAAAGCCCTCTATGACCACTTTGACAGGGAATATAATTTTTTGGGTTGTCTCACTAAGCTTTGACATACAGGCACAATAAAAGACTACATTGCAGCCTTTGAGACATTGGCCATCATAACTGACGGTCTAGGAGATGACTTCTACTTGGAGTGTTTCATCAGTGGTCTCAAACAAGCCATCCAAGACCATGTCTGGATGCACCACCCAACTACATGGATGGACGCCTGCAAAAAAGCCATCGAGGTGGAACTCACCTTAGCTGCCTAGTCCACTCATCCAAATTTCGTAGCCAAGGGGCATCCCACCCAGGCTCAGGGCCCTATCCAAACACTTAAGGTTCAAAATATGTCTCCAACAGAAATGAATGAAAGAAGAAAACAAGGATTGTGCTACTACTTTGATGATAAATACCCCCCAAGGCATATATGCAAGGAACTAATGTAGGTTTTAACCCCGTATAGAAATTACCTGCATACGAATTCTAAATCACAAGAAAAATAAAAATGCGAGAGCATCACATAAAACACATATACACAGAGATTTCCCACTGGATCTCAAAACCGAGGCTACCAACTTGATTTTTCATTATATTCCTTTCAATGTTACAATACATATTTATACATGCCGAAGCATCCAATACCATGGACCGAAAACCATCGCGTCCAAAAC
>APFE030929429.1:14223-39576 GCA_000404065.3 Pinus taeda | reverse complement strand
TACAATACATATTTATACATGCCGAAGCATCCAATACCATGGACCGAAAACCATCGCATCCAAAACCATGGACCGCAAACCATCGCGTCCAAAAAACATGTGCAAAAATCATGCACAAAACCATAGGTGGGTCCGCCAAACCTAACATAGGGTCTAAAACCAAAATTTTCCGGGGCGCTACCCCGGACCCCATAATGTGGGGTTATGGATACCCCTCAAACCCCTTGTTAACTATGTGGAAAGAATATAACACAACCCAAAAACTAAAATTCTTTCAAATTGATGCTCCTAATAACAGCTCATTTGGGGAAGCCCCACCGCTTGGTGGGCCTGAGGACAAAGTTGACGAAATCCACTTGAAAATCATCTCACAACTACGTCAAATGAACCAATGATCTCACTACATGCTTTGGCAGGCATTTCTTCACCTCAAACTCTCAAAATCCGAGGCTTTCTTAAACATCGACCAGTAGTGGTATTGATTGATAGTGGAAACACTCATAACTTTATCCATAAGTGAGTCACCAAATTCGTTCATTGTTTTGTGCAGATGGTCTCTGATTTCCAAGTCCTTATTGTTGTGGGGGGGGGGGCCATGAAATGTGAAGGTCATTGTTGAAATATTAAACTTTAGATGGAAGACTACCAACTAAAGACGCACATGTTTGCTATTGAAATGGGTGGTTGTGACATTGTCTTGGGTGCTAAATGGCTTCACACACTCGCCCCGATCACAATGGATTTCTAGGAGTTATATGTGAGCTTAAAGTAGAACGACCACATTCATTACGTGGACTCCAGGTAGGTGCTCCTACTATCATCAGCTCACATCAAATGGAAAATGTTTTGAAAAAGGGCCACCACAGAGTCATCGCCCAATTTAATGCCATCCAGGCCATTGAATCCACTACTCCTCATATTCATCTTGAGATGCAACAGATTTTAGACTGCCACCAGCAGGTATTTGACAAACCTAAAGAGTTCCCACCCTCTAAGGGTGAACATGATCCTAGCATTCCTTTGGTCCCGGGGACCCAACCGCCTAATGTGCGGCCATATTGATATCCTTTCGCCCAAAAGAATGAAATTGAAAAAATCATCAAGGAACTCCTCGAAGCTGGTGTTATTCATCCCAACATCAGTCTTTATTCATCACCTATGGTCATGGTGCTAAATAAAGATGGAGAATGCCACATGCGTCTAGACTTTTGGGCCCTCAACAAGCTCACTGTCAGAGACAAATTTTCTATTCCGGTTGTTGATGATCTTCTTGATGAACTACATGGTGCTCAATTCTTTACCAAGCTAGATATTTACTCTGAATATCACCAAATATGCATGAAAGAAGTATATATTCCCAATATTTCCTTCCAAAATCATGAAGGCCATTATGAATTCTTGGTCATGCCATTTGGTCTCTGTAATGCTCCATCTACTTTTCAAAGCCTCATGAACCACCTACTGAAACTGTATCTCTGAAAAACTGTCCTTGTCTTCTTTGACGACATTCCCATCTACATCCTAACATGGGAGAAACATCTTCAGCATGTAGACCTGATCTTGCAACTGCTCCGGAATCACAAATTATTTGTCAAATTGTCCAAGCTCTCTTTTGGCATGGAAGAAGTCAAGTATTTGGGACACATTGTGGGTCGTGAAGGAGTGAGGGTTGATCCAAAAAATGTACAGCCAATGCAAGATTGGCCCCAACCAAAAACCTTGAAGAGTTTGAGGGGATTCTTGGGTCTCACTGGCTACTATCGCAAATTTGTCCACAATTATGGTTGCATTTCTAGACTTCTCACTAATCTTCTCGAGAAAAATTCATTTCTCTAGACTAATGCAGCTAGGTAGGCATTCGTGGCTCTGAAATAGGCCATGTGCTCCACTCTCGTATTGTCCCTACCAAACTTCACCAAATATTTTGTGATTGAATGTGATGCTTCCAGTATTGGTATTGGTGCTGTATTAATGCAGGAAGGTTGACCATTGGCCTTCACCAGCCAACAAATGAGTGGAAAACATTTGGGTCAATCTACCTATGAGAAATAAATTATGGCCATCTTACATGCAGTAGACACCTGGCAACCATACTTGTTGGGGTGACGTTTCCAAATCCGCACCGAGTAAAATATTTTTTGGAGAAACTTCTATCATCGCCACATCAAAATAAATGGCTGGCCAAAATGATTGGATATGATTATGAGATAATTTACAAGAAAGAGCGTGACAATGTAGTAGATGATGCTTTATCATGCCAATTTGAGGATGAAAGCACTCTGTTATCATTCTCTCTTCCCGTAGTAGATTGGATTGAAGAGGCCCACAAGGAATGATTCTCACACCCCTCTCTCTCCCAACTTATTAATAAATTGAGAAAAGATCATAATTCCTCAGCCAACTACTCTTGGAATAATTATATTCTTCACTACAAGGATCGAGTAGTTATATCGCCGACATCCACCCTCAAAACCCACATTTTGGAAGAGTTGAACTCATCTCCAACTCTATGGAATTCAGGATTTCATAAGACTTATGATCATGCTCATCATTCTTTCTCATCGACTCGCATGAAAAGCAACATTCTTACTTTTGTAGCTGAATGTGGTGTGTGTCAACACAACAAAGGAGAAACAGTCAAGTTACTGGGAACCTTACAACCATTTCCACTCCCTGCCTCTGTCTAGATGGATGTTTCTATTATCACTATAAAAGTTTTTAAAATTTTGGACAACCCACATGGTTCCTAAGTTTTTGTGTTAGACATGGTCAAGTCATTTTTTATGTTTTTAAGAGTTTCAGTTATAGCATTAGAGTCTCATTTCCATCATTAAATAAAGTCCATCAGCATTGTCTAGCCCCTTATGGATCCCATATCATGTTTTAAGTTTCATGTGTCTAGTCATTTCAAAAATTTGAATGCACTACGAAAATGTCTAGGCGTTTTCGTAGCGCAAAGCCCTAAAATTATACTATGCACGCTATGAAATCGAGGATTCATAGTTAGTTGTTTTCGTAGCGCAAAACCCCGAATTTACACTAGATGCACTATGAAATCGGGGATTCATGATCAATCATGTCTAGTTGTCAAATCCACCAGAAACTGTTAAATTTTCATCATCAAGTGTCAGTCCATGAACCTTTCCTCTCACATGCAACCATTCATATCCATCATTAGATTCATTAGGGGTCATTTGTCATTAGTCATTTTAAATTTCAAAAAAAGGTTAGTTGATCTTAGTCATATTTGTGTTGATCTTGGTCATATTCATACAAGAGACACTTGGTGATGTTCTTAGTCCGAGTGAACAAATCCAGGATGAGTAGAAACCAGATTTCTTCCGTAGGGTTTAAGCGAGGCAGTTTTTCATCAAATTCAAGCGAGGCAGTTCCTAAATTAAGCAAGGCATTTTTCTTCCAGGTTTTCTATCTACAGGGATTTCAAAGGGAAAATGTGAGAAGAAAAAAGAAATCACAGGTCAGGTCAATGTCTGAGAATGGAACCTAGAGGCTTAGATGCTCTCACGAAAGATAAATCAGTTGAAGAAGCCTTAAAAAATGCAGGTTGTTGGAGGTTCTGTGAGAAACTACAGGGAGGACATAACCAAGTGACCAAGGAATTTGCTCTAAATTTCACAAGTTCACATACAAAGGTTGGAGTTTTAGATTTGAAAATTTCTCCTAAAATTATATCTTTAGTGACAGAAATTCCTAGAGATCAAGAAAGGTGGTTTAAAAATTTCGAGTTTGAAATGGCACCCTGCAAGGTATTCTTGAAGCCATAATTTGTAGACACATATTTAACTAAAGCAGTGCCAAGGGGTTATGTCAAAGATACATATGCCAACCTACTCTCATGCATACAAAGGTACTTCAACTATGAAGGGAGATACCACAAGGTGTATTCTTATCATTTCAAACTCTTATTACATTTCTCTAGGATAATCTCTCTAGATCTACCTTTCTTTCTATTTCGAAGTTTAGGCAAGATGTCTGATAAAATACAATTGAGGAAAGAGGCATGTGAAACTTCATTGTTCCATCATGGCTTAGTTAAATTATTCATCTTGCATGAAATTTAGAAGGTAGATAGAGAGTGGTCTGCATTTCTCTTTATGTCTGGTTTTAGAGTTGAAACAGGGCTTAGCCCTAGGGCTAAGGAAATATCATCACTAGAGACTAGTTACCCTGTAGAAACAAGGTCAAGCAGGTGTGTTAAATTGAAGGCCAAAAAGCGAGTTAAGGAGCCAGTGACTGAAACACCATTAACTATTCAAGATACTCCTCAGCATTCACAAAAGAAGAAAGTTAAAATTAAGAAAGCAGCACAAGAATAGTCCATTGGTGAAACTGTCCAGAGGAGGGTAACTACAAGTCAAATAGCCAAAGAAAAGGGTAAAACATTGGTCATTGATGAAAGCCCAGTCTCAAAGGGAATTTTGAATTATCTTCTTCAGGCTATTGACATTGAATAGTCCCCTCTAGTCCAAGCAGACTTCATTGAATTCGGAGAGGGGAAGTCAAAAAAATATGAAATCCTCTAAAACATTACAGTTTGATGATCATGTTTTAGAATTTGTCTTCAAGCCTAGAAGGCTTGTGATTAGGTGGTCAAAAAGGTTACAAGAGGCAGAGCCGGAGGTAAATGAAATAGGGGAGATATCAGGTTTTTGTGAAGAGCCCATAGTTCCACCATCACCCATGCACGAAGATGACAGAAACAGAGTGGTCAATACTCAAGAATAAGAAAATAGCTATGAGGAAGTTAAGAAGAAATTGAAACTTGCCAATCTTGAGATTGCTAAACTTAAGAAAAGGGCAAGGAAACATGTAGCTGAGAAGGCCAATTTCAACAGAATGAAGGCTGTATGGGAAGCTAAAAAAGCTTCAAAACCTGAAGTAGTTAGCAGAAAGGCTCAATACTTTAACTGGACTGTCCCTGCAATCAAGGAGGCAAGGTATGTAAGATGGATCAATGGCAGACTAAGAACTAATATCAAAAGGATGAAAAGACAAATTGAAGACCTTGAAATTCAGTTGAGCAAG
Organism: Pinus taeda; assembly: GCA_000404065.3. NCBI lineage: Eukaryota > Viridiplantae > Streptophyta > Pinopsida > Pinales > Pinaceae > Pinus > Pinus taeda. The sequence continues at coordinate 34,530 of APFE030929429.1, read as the reverse complement.
TCTGGAGGTCAACCGCAGCACAAATGAACAGGGCAGTAAGTGATGAAACCCTAATACAATTTTGGTTGAAACAAAGACATTACTTTTTGAAGATGTTTCAAGGATGGGGGATGTTAAGTATATATGGCATATGTACATAATGGAATAGCTGTTAAGAATCCTTAGAAAGAAAATTTTTGGAAGAAAACTGTGTAAATTGATTCACATAGGTGCAGTTTTGATGTTTTGATCAATTCTCAAAGGAAAGACGTGGTTTTTTTTTTTTTTTTGGAGAATGATGCTATTGCAGAATGTGAGGAGGTCACTTATGAAAGTTTAAAGTTTAAGAAAGGGAAAAACTCAAAGGATAAAAGATATATGGAAAAGAAAAGTTCTGCACTACAAAAGCAACAGTTAGTTTCATAGCACATCCAGATTGACCTTCTTCATGAACCTTCAAGGAGTTTAATTTTTGCACAAATGAAAGAGAAGGGTTCTATGGCTAACTTAACATATGTTACATGATTAAAGGGGCTAGTTTTGTCATCAGAAGATTCGAGGAACATCATTGAAGACCAAGGCTATAGTGCAGGGGACATATTCCTAGTTTTTAGGGCAGATAAAGGAGAAGATATTAAAGGCCAACAGGAGGGTTATGGACATTACCAAGGTCAAAGTTAAGGAGGAGCAGCTGTCAAGCATCGAATTTATTTCCTAGATTAGGTTGTTGTTATCATAATATGGATTTGTACTCCTAATTGTATTAGGACTCTAAGACAGTCAGTTAACTGTAATTAATAGTCTATTTTAGGTATGAATAGGTGTCAAGCTAGGAAATTCGAATTCCCCTCAAGTTGGATCAGGGAATCCAAGATTGTAATGATAACTATATAAAAGACAAGAGGTGGAATTCCTCAGGGTTGGAAATTTTCAAAATAAACAAGCACACTGTGTTATTGTATGAGACTGTATGTTTCCATGTTAATACAGAGATATTGGCTTCACTACTCAGGATTCAGAGAGGATTTTAATGTTTTATTTTCTCATGGTTTTCTTCATTCACTTACTTGCAGTGGTATAAACACATGTTACTTAGAATTCATTGATAATTCTCTAACTTCCTTCATGCATTTATAAATTGTATTCCTTGCATTATGTCTCTGTTTTGTTGATATATTAAGACTCTTTATGCCCTGACTTCCATGTTAAGCTGATCTTGCTATTGTACTGAAACATACTTCGACTCCATAGCCCGACAGATGTTTGTTGATTAGTATTTCAGCCATTTATACATTTTTGTTTGATTTTTCCATAGAGCTAGACATCTAATCTTCAAATTAAAATATTTAACCAGTGAGAGAGCCCTCTCAGGTTGAGGAGGCTAAGCCTCAGCCAAAACATTGGTTTGAAATAGTTACTCAAAGTCTTCCTGATCAGCAGCCTATCAGGGTCTGGTTTTGTGATAGCAGTTTCCATGGATTTCATCACTGGTCTCCTAAAGTCGGGAAAAAAATAAGTCATCATGGTGTTTGTGAATATACTTTCTAAATATGCTCATTTCTGCTATCTACCCCACCCATTTACCTCCACTCTGGTGGCTCAAGCTTTCATGTACCAAATCTTCAAATTGCATGGCATGCCGACTTCCATTGTGTCTGATCGTGACCCCACTTTCACCAATAAATTTTGGCAATAACTTTTCAAATACAAGGCACGTAATTCCAACTAAGTACGCATATCATCCTCAAACCGATGGTCAAACAAAAGCAGTCAACAAATGTTTGGAGACATATCTAAGGTGCTTCAGTTCAGAAAAGCAACATCAATGGGTATAGTGGCTACCTTTAGCTAAATGGTGGTATAATACTAACTATCATGAAGCTACCAAGATGACTCCATATGAGGCAATGTATGGGAAACTCCCACCTTCACCTATTCTTCATATCCATGGATGTTCTAAGGTGTAGGCATTTGATAAACTCCTACAGAATCGTGCTGCCATGATAGCTCATCACAAAGATAATCTACATCAAGATCATAATTGAATGAAGCAATAGGAAAACCAACATCATTCTGAGCACACATTTCAAGAATGGGATGAAGTATTCCTAAGACTGCAACCATATAAGAAAACATCTCTCAAAGAAAAGGTCTACCAGAAACTAGCACCAAAATTCTATGGACCTTATTAGATACATTAGTGCATTGGAGCAGTTACCTACAAACTTACCTTGCCACGAACTTCAAAATCCATCCAGTATTCCATTTATCATGTCTCAATAAAGTGTTGGGGGACAATTCTAGAATTCAAATCAGTCTACTCGAATTGGATTATGAAGTCGCACTCTAGCTCCAACCAAAACAGGCCCTCGATACACGTGAAAGAGATATCTGCAGTTGCACAATCAAGGAAGTCCTCATCAAGTGGAAAGACACCTCTCCAGAAGATGCGACCTGGGAACCAGCCACTAGTATTCAACAGTTTCTGTAGCTTCAACCTTGAGGACAAGGTTTCTTTTGTTGGGGGAGGGCTTGTTAGGGTCCAACCCTAACCCCTTTATTTATATAATAAACCCTATGGGTTGATTCATAGCCATAGTTAGTTAGAGAGTAATTAAAGCCCACATTAATGATTGTAAGTGGTTGACTTGCATTAGAGAAAAGGGACCAAAGTTAGTTGTAAACAGGCCATAGCTAATAAATAAAGTGGCTAACCTGTGTTATGCAAGGGACCACCAGTAGTTAGGTTATTGGATGTCATTTAGTTATAAATAGTCTTACTTAGTAAAGGAAAGATCATCGAGTATTATTATAATCGAGCTCTACTCTGCTGGAGGTTTCCCCCTTGAAGAGGCAAGTGAATATTGAATCTATTTCTAAATAATAAAATACTTGTTGTTTTCTCATTTTATTCTATGTTCTGGGCTATATTTCTTTGCCTTTCTGGTATTCTGGAAATTCTCGCAAGTCAAGAGCATAATAGTTCATGCATTGTTTTTATTCTATTCACTACTTTGTTAGCCCATGTTTGATCACTAAAAGAACTCATTTTTTTGTATGTTCCTTGTAAGAAGCAACCAACTACAAGGAAGGTGTTTTGGGACTCATAGGAAACCAAACACAACATACAAAATGACAACCCCACTTGCTTGCCTTTTTTTTATCTAATTGGTTGTTCTGCAGGTCTTTCCTTTTTGCATTTTCACTGTTTTTCCATTAGATAATTCCTTTGAACCTGTGTAGGTATTCCTCAGAGCTATTTTTCACTGAAAAGTATCCCTTTTTATTCTTCCAAGTCATCATTGAGGGGGTTTCCAGAGAAATCCTCGTGGATATCACGTCTGTGCATAACATAACTTGCAAGACACACAGAGAGTCAAAATTTTCATTGCAATTCTCTTTTACAGAATGTTGTGGCATCCTTTAGTGTAGAATTTCTTGTAGATTCACAAGATTGTGTAATTTTCTAAAGCACAAGACAAAATTATACTTCTACTTTCAACCAACGGAAGCCAATATATCGATGAAAATAATAATCGACAAGAGGAAGATAAATCAATGGCACATAACACAATAAATATCTGGGGAAAGCCACAACTCAAAATCCCGCTATCTATATTGCATATATCAGAAATCCAAGATGATAATACAATTCTTATTCTCACAAGAACAATCCTAGCACTCAGTGAAATCAATCTTCAACTCACAAGCAAACTCTTGGCCAACACTTAGACAATTATGTAGATCCCCAAGTCCCTATTTCCTTACACTCTTCTTCAAATAATTTGGATGAATACAATATGATCTACTCAACCTTGAGCTTAACCTGCACAAGTATTTCCTATCCTCCAACTGATGACTTCCTTTAGCCAATACTTAGCCAAATTTTCAAGCGTCTAAGATCAAGCCTTTAAGCTTATAATTCATTTCACAATTCCTGAGAGAATTAGTCAGTATTTAAAGTGGAATTCCTCATCCATAATTTCACAATAAAAAATTAGGTCCTTCTCTGATTGCATGCATGATATTTACAACTTAGTAAATCATACAACTAATAGTACAATGTCCTTGCACTCTTGTCTCAACTGGGTCTTTCTCTGAATCGACATGCATGAGTTTCTGATGAGGGAACCTTCAATTAACTGGAGTAGCACTAGTAAATTCATTAGTGCACCAATTCATTTTTAACTCTCTATTAGATCCACAAATAGTTTGGAATTAATTTAACTGAACTTAACTCAGTAAACTGAGTTATCTAATTACACCTCACAATTAACTCATCCTGGACCCCTATAATATAGGGAGAACATATACATGACTTCATAAAGACTTCCAGCTAGAAATTCCTAAGTACTAAGTCGACTTAACTTAGTTAACTATTACAAGTTGCTATGATAAAAGAATTACAATTTTAATTCACAATTTAATTCAAGAACAAATTAAATTGGAATTTCTGGATTCTATTTTTAACATTTCTTGTTGCTATTTTCAACACTCCCTCTCAAAAAGAAATAAATTCAACTCATTCCCAATCCTGAACCTTTGGAATGTTATGGATGTAATAGTTCTCTCTAGTGTTGTTGATCCAAATTAGATCCATGAAAATTATCAAAGTGTTATGGCTATATCAAATCAGGACAAACTTCAAAAATCTATGAACAAAGAGCTATTAGAAATACCTTTGGACAGTGGAAGTTTGTAGCCTGCAAGGAACGACGAGGACCTCAGTCAAATTGCAATGGACGAGGCCCATGGAGACCCCATAGGAGGAAAACTAGCAGTTAGGAAGCTCGGATTGGGAAATAGAGGCCATTTCTGATGCACGATTAGTGCTAATCACGCATCGCTGAGCAAAACCCATCGAGAAGGAAAGGCCCTGAGTACTCTGTCGCATGGGAAGCCGGAAAACCGTAGGGAAAGCGCTAAGGCGAAAAGAAGGTCTGTGCTCCAAAACCGACGGTATATCAGAGGCATCCTTGGGCGGTAAGCGGATTTGGCAGAAAACGAATGATTCCATTCATCACACGACGTGTGTCCAGTGGATGAGAGAGAAAACCGCCTCTCATCGCGCGCTAACGGTCGAGCAAGCCAACCGCACAAAATGAGCGAACATTGTAGGATCTGGGGGCTCCAGATCTGATGGCAGAGATTGCGCCCGATGGAGAAACCAAATTTGACAAGGGAATTAGGTCATGGCATATAAAGGTCTGAAGTCTGATTTGACCGTTGAGTTGGCGGATGAGTCATTCCACAGCGTAACTAAAATATCGAACCGTTGAGGAAGAGCTGGTGTAGTTCGTGAGAGGACAAGTGGCCATTCCCTGTGAGACGTTGGCGATGACGCAGAGACAAGGAACTCCAAGCAAACAGTAGTAGGTGATCCGAAGGGGCAGAAGAGGAAGCTAACAGTCAAGGACAAATTGGCTTTAGGCCATGAACAGACATAGACCAAAGAAGAGAGAGAAGAGGGCGAAGAACTAGAGAAGGAAACAGTGATAGAAAAGATGAAAGAGACAATGAAGCAAGATGCAGAAAAACAGAGATCCACATTGGGCTTCTCCCATTAAAGACCAGAGAGGTCAAGATTTGGTAAGGAAAGAGTCTGTGCATTCCAGTGGTTTGGGGAATCCAAGAACCACCCTACCAAGCATTATCTGTTTCAGGAGACTCAAATTGAGCTCCTCACTACAAATCTCTGCTTTAAAGACACAATGAAAGAAGGCCACCACCGAAGCTGGACTAGAGACATAGCCCTGGAGAATAGGGTGAACACCTTATTAATGTGTTGTGTTCTTGTATTTTCTTACTGTGTTTCCCTTACTATTTTCCATTTTCTAGTGTTTGTGTATTTTGCAATCTGATCGATCCGTTGCCTAAAATAACATAGACACACACCAGCACATGAGTCTGTAATACCTTCATTCAATAATTATTTAACTGATATCACTCACGAGTGAATTTCAGATCAGTTGTTGCTACAACAACTCCAGAAACAAAAAAAATATCCAACCTAAATCAGAATTATGCCTCTGTCATCAAAGTCTCTAACTGTTATGGCCTCTGTTGACTAAAAACTCTAAGCTTTTGTTGACTCTTCCTTTTTGCACTGTTGTCAACCCTTCTCTACGCTCTTTAGTATCTGATTTCTCTAGCCTTTATCACTATGATCTCTGACTGCATCAATCCCATTGATTCCTCCCATTACTATGTACTTTGGGTTCCCGTGGCAAGGTACAATCCATGAGATAAAACCTCTCGATAGACCCTACCCAATTTCAGCCCTCTTGGGACTATCACTTCACATCACCCCATGTCAAACCTGGAGGTATGGCTGCATGTGATCCCTCTGCCCACGTGGCTCAAAATTTCCCCCTACTAGAGGTATATGCATGAATGGATGTCTCCACTTTCTCTCCTCTTTTCTTCTCCAATTGTGGCTACTTCACAATTGTCTGAGATTACTACTTCGCTTCTTGAGTGGACCTCTCCACTCGGTCTCCTCTTAGCTTCTCCAATTGTGGCTGCTCCAAAATTTTCTAAGGCTGCTTCTTCTAGGGCTGCAAGTTGAGAGGTAATTTACTCTCCCTCTCAACCACCAAGTCTCTAACCTTTTCCTTTCTCCTCAAGGATTTGCATGAATATTGAAACTCAAGAGAATGCATGTTCTTAACCCGTGAGCTAATCAGTTTCACCTGTCGCGTGGTGATGTGTCTAAGGAAAACCTTTCCCTTACTAAAAACCACATCATAGCCATGGTCTTCCAATACTGCGATTGAAACAATATTCTTCTTTAGTATTGGTATGTACATCACATATGTGACCCTAAGAGGGGAGCTAGACTCCCTCTGAAAGATAACCGTACCAATCCTGGTAGCTCTATACCTCTCGTCATCTCCAAACTCTATGCTCTACTTGAGGTCTTTCTCCTCAAAATATCTAAGGAGATCTCTATTCCCCGACATAGGGATTGAGGTGTTGATGTCAAGATATCACATGCCTCCCATGATAGTGTTGGCCATGCATGCAATGAGAGTTAAATCAAGTTCAAATTTTGAAGCTAGAACTTCACCTGTTGCTGCTATTATCGACTCCTTGCTTGCTTTCTTTTGTGGGCAGTTCTTGGCATAATGCCCATGCTCGTGACAGTGAAAACACTTGACTTTTGTCAAGTCCATATTCTTTCCACCCTCCTCTCCTTGGGACTTCTTTCCCTTGGCATTATTTGCCTCACTCTCAAGGAAAAATCCTCTTCCACTTCCTTGGAGGAGGTCCCATCTCTAGTGTTCCTCCTAATCTCCTCCTGCATCAAATCTGACCACAGTTGTTCCCAATATGGCAACTTCTCCGGACCATTGATAGATTCCTTATGACTATGCAACTCTTTGGAAGTCCTATAAGATAAATACTCACCATATCATCCTCATAAACCATGATTCCAACACTTCCAAGTTCATCACGACATTGAGTGAACTTGGTCAAGTATTTTGGAATAGTCTCGCCTTTCTCCATTTTGTTATTTTGAAGTTTTTCCTTCAGTGCCAATTTCCTTTCTTCATTGTTGTTCTGATACAAGTTCATTAATGCTTTCCACATAGCATGTAGAGTTTCCTTCCCATGGAGACTCGAGACAATGTGGTCTCAAAATCCCTCAAGGATTATTCGCCTCACCCTTGCCACACACTTCTTCCATTCGGCCAAATTCTGAGCATTCGATGTTGGTGGCTTTGGAATGTCCTAATCAATGAGTTCCTCCAAGCCATTGTCTTCCAACAGGGCTTCCATCCTGTCCTTCAAGGCTATATAATTCGAGCTTCCATCCAAGTCATACTCGAGCTGCAAATCGTAGAACACCATCTGTTGATCCTGAAGTATGTATGGCAAATTTGAATTTCACTTGTAACCCTGAACTCAAAACTTCAAAATATCCTCTAGTATATTGTTCTCATCTTCGATACCATGTCGAAAATCCTCATAGATTCACAAGCTCATGCAATTTACTAAAGTAGAGGACAAGAATCTACTTCTACTTTCAACTAGCGGAATCCAATAGACCAATGAAAAAAGTATTCGACAAGAGTAAGATAAATCAATGGCACATAACACAATAAATATCCGAGGAAAGCCACAACTAAAAATCCCACTATTTTTATTGCATATATCATAAATCTAAGATGATAATACAATGCTTGTTCTCACAAGAACAATCCCAACACTTAGTAAAATCAATCTCCAACTCACAAGGAAACTCTTGGCCAACACTTAGCCAATTTTGCAGCTCTCCAAGTCCCTATTTTCTTGCGCCCTTGGTCAAATAATTTGAATGAATACAATATTATTTTCTCAACCTTGAGCTTAACCTGCACAAGTATTTCCTATCCTCCACCTGATGACTTCCTTTGGCCAATACTTAGTCAAATTTCCAAGCCTCTAAGCTTCTAATTATTCGCAAATTCCTGAGAGAATTAGCCCGTATTTAAAGGAAAATTCCTCATCCACAACTACACAATCCAAAATTAGGTCCTTCTCTGATTGCATGCATGATATTTATAACTCAGTAAATCATATAAATGATAGTACAATGTCCTTGCACTCTAGTCTCAACTGGGTCTTTCTCAGAATCGACATGCATGAGTTTCTAATGAGGGAATCTTCAGTTAACTGGAGTAGCACTAGTGAATGCATTAATTCACCAACTGACTGTTAACTCTCTACTAGTTCCACAAACACTTTAGAACTAATTTAATTGAAATTAACTCAGCAAACTAAGTTATCTAATTACAACTCACAATTAACTCATCATGGACCCCTATAATATAGGGAGAACATATACATGACTTCAGAAAGACTTCCAACTCGAAATTCCTAATTTAACAAAATCAACTTAAACTAGTTAACTATTACAAGTTGCCATAAGAAAAGAATTACAATTTTAATTCACAATTTAATTCAATGACAAATTAAAGTGGAATTTCTGGATTCTATTTTTAACATTTCTTGTTGCTATTTTCAACATTTAACGACCTTCATGCACTCCAATAATTTTTTTTAGTTTAGCTAATATTTCAATTTTCTTTACTAACCATTATAAGTAAATAATTTTTTTTATCATGTACTTTGGAATTTTGCATTCAAACATAGCTTAACTAGGAAGAAAGTAAGTGGCCCTAATCAATATTTTTTTTGTACTTGTTTTTCTCATTCTAAATTACATCACACTTAGCTTAAACTAGGATAAAGTAAGTTATGTTGAATCCACAAACCTCTTTTTCTTGTTTTTTTCTAACCAAAGCTTTTATTTCATTCATTTATTTTTGCAACTAGGAGTTGATATTAGTAAAGAAATAAATTAGGCCCTGCCTCACTTGCATCCTTGTGGCGAACCTATTGTCGCATATGAAAACTTTCTCAAAACACTAAGTTTCCATCTCCCTATATTCTCACATAGCATATTTAGGAAAGAAGTAAGTGGCCCATCACCCACACATATTTTCTTTTCTATTGGAAACCTTTGAGCACTATCGGGGGGGGGCAGAGTGAATCAATAGTGTGACTTATTATCAATTTTCACCAATTTAACTTCTCTACTGAATCACATACACTAATTAGCAACAACTCATCAAACATTTTTCAGATCTATGAATAAACCATAAGTAGAAAATAAACCATATAAGAAACATAACCATGAACAAGAACACAAGAAAGAATCAACACATGAGACAAAACATATCTGGAGGAAAACGCTTGACTAGGAAAAAAACACCCTTGTTGTTGTTGCACCACTCTAAAATTTCTACTAATAAAAATTTATATTTTACATAGATTGTTGACTTCGATTAGCTAGGAGACTCGACCTCATATACAATCGGTTAACTTCGATCCACCAAGAGACTCGATTCTACTAATCAGCTCAGAGGACTACGTTCTCGCACATATTGATCTCAAATGATTATACACTAAAACTGATGTAGAATTGATTAGCCATTAATGATTTGAATGTTAGCTGAAATTGCGGAGATCAAGGAAACTGCTTGAGAAGAAGACTTTATGACATTTGATTAAACATAAGTAAGATGAATAACAAAAGTGAAAATAGTAAAAACACAGCGATATGAGATAGCAAAGTTGATTACGAAGTTCGTCCATGATGGACTACGTCTCTGGGTCCCCTTTCAAGATGGGCGACCGCTTTTTTAGGATTGAAACCAAGGAGTTCGATTACACAAAGAATAGACCAGACTGAATGTGCACGTAGGCACTTCTGATCACTGTAAAAAGGAATCTCTCTAAACCAGCTTTCTATCTCTTGTCACGGTTACCAAGTCTGACTCTGGATGCTCCTGTTACCCTGAAAACAAAACTGCCTATGACCTCCAAAACATGCATACAAAAACCAAAACCACTCCTCCTCCCTTCAATGAAGAAAAACCACCTCTTATAGGCCTACAGGTGCATCAAAACCTCCTTGGGTGAATTCGAGATGAATCGGTTGCCTTCTGGATGGGTTTGGGCCTCGGTCTAGTCACAAAGTGACACTTAGGATTAGGTTTCTAGGTCTTCCCATTAGTTTGTAACCAAAACTTAACAAAAAACCCAAAAATACATTGTAATAAATACATAACCGTAGGTGGTTAGTTGACCGGACGGAGGTGCTGACAGTTCCCATGTGAACAGCTGGCTCTTCAGCGATCGACTGTCTACTTGCCACCTAGCGGCTTATCCCAATGGTTACGGTTACCATTACTCCGACGGCTTGACATGTGTCCACCTCCATCGTTGCAGTTACACTAACTTCTGCAGTGAATTGACTTTGCTCACATTCCCAGTTTATACCCCGTGTGGTCAGGCTTAATGGTTACGTAAACCCCGAAGGTCAATCCAAGCCTGTCACATGTTATTCCATTGCAGTTTATACATCTAGCGATTAATGAAAACCCGATGGTCACTGCTATTCCGACGGCTAAGGTTCTGTTCACATGTCTCATACCTCTGATGCGGTTAGAGTTGGCAATTTAGGACTGATATATAGTTTTGCAATGTTTTATATGTATTTAAATATATATAAAGGTCGAGAGTTGGTATAGAGCTACAATTAGGACCTTTTAATGCATTTTTTAATACATAGTTTTGTTTTCTAATGTTTTTAAGAGGTTTAGAACTTAGGTATTCGTTCTAGCTTAGGTTTTGATACATGGTTTTGATAGGTTAGAACATAGGGTTTAGGCTAAAAGGTTTTAGGACTTAGATTTATGTGTTAGGTCTTATAGAATTTTACAAACCTTGGATTAGAAACCCTTTTACAACGCATTTGTCACAATGTGACATAAAACCATATGCATATCGTTGACACCAACTACATTTGTGATGACAACCCTTTTTCGACACCCAAATCCTAAGAAGGCAAAAGACAAACACGTCAACAACCAAATCCTGGCAGAATTGTCGATGAACACTTGTCGACAACCAGATACAAACCCATTACCATGAAAACCATTAACATCACCTGAACAAGCTGATCCATAACCAACACTGTTGAAACTGAACTGAATGCTGACAATGACACGGAACACTAACGATGCCCGGTGCAAGTGATTTGATGATGATCTTTTTGGATCAATCCTCTCCACTTGAAAGCTTTTGGCCCACAAAAGTTTTACTAAACAAATATTCGATGAGGGTAGAACTCCCTCACTTTCCACCTTGACCTGATGATGTACCAATACATTCAATCAATCACCTGCAAGTGATGACCTTGATGATGCTGACCATGGAACATTTTGATTTGGTGACGTATTCCATCCATCTGCAGTATGAGCAACTTACGATGATGGTCAAACAAACTATTATGAACATGGCAATTGGTTTCTTTCCATGAAGAACCATGGGTTAGTGATTCATAATCATCTTTGAAAATAGTCTCTACTGGATATTGTTCAATACCATCAACATGTATTAACAATATATTTTTCAGAATAACAGAGACCATCAAATATGTTCTTGACATCAAACCATCTACTTGACTTAACATACTTTCCTACTTCCTAATTACTAAGTGAACTTACTACCATAAACCCATCAAACTGTGAGGTGAAAATTGTTGCAACTTAGTTTGTATTTGAAAGTATTGAATTAGTTGTTGATTTGTTTGAATCACTTTTCCCTTATTCATTAAATGATGTTTCCATTGATTATCACTTTCCCCTGATCCATAATTTTCCCTTACAAACTTTGACACTGCTTTAGAAAAGGCTTGGATATGAAAACAAATAGGTTTCCTCTCCACTTGAAAAGAGGTATCCAAATCGTTTGAAACATGAAATGGTGACACAATGCAAGATAAATTTAACACTAACTTTCCCCAATACTGACCTGCATCCCTGTAACTGTTTATTTCCAAACTTGAACTGAATTGATTCATTCTAACATTAGGAAGAGGAGATTTAGGCACAAACTGTAATTCATGTTGTACTCTCTGCTTATGAGTAAGATGTTTGGTTTTACATAGAACTAGAATAGTTTCTATCTCTTTGATCAAACTATCTTTAAGCTAAGTCTCATAACTTGAACAAACATCATGTCGATTGTTATGTTGTTCCTTTACACACGTGATTACAAATCTTTTATTTGAACTTATTAATCGCTTCATCTGATTAGCAACAACTAAATTCAAGTGATTTTTGTTTTGATGTGCCCTAACAATAAATTCAACGGCATCTTTCTTAAGGTGATATTTATGTTCCCTCCTGTAAAATACTGCATCATGATCATAAAGATAAGGACTTCCTAAGACAACTCCACATATGTCCACTGGAACCACATATAATTCCACTTCATCAATGTAATTAGCTATTATGGCAAATCTTAATCGACACAATTTGGTGACTTTTACCTGAGTTGATTTATTTAGCCATCCTAATGGGTAAGGTCTTGGATGATTCTGTGTTTCCAAACCCAAACTCTTAACTAAATATTCAGATATTAGATTGGCCTGTGATCCACTGTCAACATTGTATCTATCTTTGTATGCTTAGAAGTTATCCTTATGTTAAACAATTCAACTCTTTTATCCTCATTTGAAGGATTTATGTTTGATGAAGATGCAATAGTTTTCGAACTTTAACCAGTGTCAGAAGTTTTACCTATCGTAACCATATTGGTTATCATCCTTTCATCCCCTGAATCTGAACCTAGATCTTGCTGGACTGCTACAATTTCGTTATTTTCATCCTTCTCCTTAGGGAACTTTTTGGGCTTAAGTTTTGGATGAAGTTTCCAACACTTAGATTCATCATGACCGATTCTCTGGCAATGAGAACAATTAGGTCTTTCCTTTTGAGCTATAGCTGATTTCTTTCTCTTCGAATTGTTCTTCCCCTTACTGTCATTGGAATCTTTGATTTCCAACTCTTTGGATAACTGCAATGAAAACTTGAATGGTCTTCCAATTGATTCAATATGTATGGCTTGAACACACACTTCATCAAAATCATCAGGATTAAACATCAATAATGTATGCTGCAAATATGAATATAAACTGCCGATGTATTTTAACAAATTTCACGTGTTTCCAATGAAATACCAAGCGCCAATGCTTTATTTCTGAACTCCTAAGTAAACTCCTGAACACTCTGTCCTTTACCTTGCCTCAGATGCTATCAATCAATAACATCTTGCTATATGTATCCTAAAAGATGGAACTATTTCCTAAGAGCTTTCAAAAACTTAGACCATGAAGAGATGACTTTTCCTTTACGCTTTACATCTATCTGAGTTTTACTTTCCCGCCAGATTAAATTTGTTCCCCCCATTCTAAGTGTAGCTAACTAAATTTTTGTTTTATCGTTAGAAATGTTTTGAATGTGACAATACACTTCTAACTGCGTAATCCAGTTATCTAGCTTTTGAGGATTCATTTCACCATCATATATATGTAATTCAAATTTTACATCAAGTTTCAAAAGAGATATTTTCTTAGGTTTCTTTTCTGTTTCATATTTTGCACTGGAAAAAGAAGAAGAAGAAGAAGAAGATGGAGATGATGGAGGTGAAGGTGGTTTATCAGCCTTGTCGTTACCTTTGTCCTTCTTTGATGTCTTTGAAGAAGAAGTTGCATCTCTCACCTTCTTATCTTCGTAAAGTTCTCCCAACATCTGCTGCATAGTCAAGAATGCTTGCTGAAACTATTCATCACTCATCTTAGTTTCAGTGTTTTCACCTGCATCAAATCCTGTCATGGTCGACTTATGAATGACTCGTCACTTTCCAATCTCTGAATCAACCTGCTCAAGCATTCCTTCTCCTTTTTGTGACTTTGACCTGGTTAACATTCAATGGAGAATTCTAAAAATGCAACCTACTCTAATACCAAATTATATGATCCAAAATGATAATAAACTAAAAGTGATGTAGAAATGATTATCCATTCATCATTTGAATGTTAGCTGAATGTGCAAAAATTGAGAAAACTACTTGAGAATAATACTTTACGACAGCTAATTAAACATAAGTAAGATGCATAACATAAGTGAAAACAATAAAAAAAACAGTGATACTAGACAACAAATTTGATTACGGAGTTCGTTCCTGATGGACTACGTCTTTGGGTCCACTTTCAAAATGGCGACCGCTTTATTAGGATTGAAACCAAGGAGTTCGATTACACATAGAATAGACCAGACTAAATATGTATGCAGGCACTTCTGATCATTATCAAAAGGAAGCTCTCTGAACAAGCTTTCCAACACCTGTCATGGTTCCCAATTCCGACTCTGGATGCTCCTATTACCCTGAAAACAAAACTACCTATGACCTCCAGAATCTGCATACAAAAACCAAAACCACTCCTCCCTTCAATGAAGACAAACTGCCTCTTATAGGCCTGCAGCTACATCAAAACCTCCTTGGGTGAATTTTAGATGCATTGGTCGCCTTTTGAATGGGTTTGGGCCTTGGTCTAGTCACAAAGTGACACTTAGGGTTAGGTTTCTAGGTTTTCGCATTAGTTTGTAACCAAAACTTAACAAAAAACCAAAAAATACATTGTAATAAACACATAACCGCAGGCGGTTATTTGATTGGGAGGAGATTCTGATAGCTCCCATGTGAACAACTCGCTCTCCGGTGGTCGACTATCTACCTGCCACCTAGTGGCTTATCCCTACGGTTATGGCTACCATTACCCCGACAGTTTGACATGTGTCCACCTCCGCTGTTGCGGTTACACTAACTTCTGCGGTGAACTGAATTTGCTCACATGCCCGGTTTATACCCCGCATAGTCAGGCCTAATGGTTACTAAACCCCAACAGTCAATCCATGCATGTCACATGTTATTCCACTATGATTTATACATCTAGCGATTATGAAAACCCAATGGTCACTGCTATCTCGACAACTAAGGTTTTGTTCGCATGTCTCAGACCTCCGATGTGGTTAGAGTTGGTAGTATAGGACTGATATATAGTTTTGTAATGTTTTATATGTATTTCATTATATATAAAGGCCGAGAGTTGGTATAGAACTGGGGTTAAGACCTTTTAATGCATTTTTTAATACATAGTTTTCTTTTCTAATGCTTTTAAGAGGTTTAGAACTTAGGTAATGGTTCTAGCATAGGTCTTGATACATGGTTTTGATATGTTAGGACATAGGGTTTAGGCTAAAAGGTTTTAGGACTTAGATTTATGTGTTAGGCCTTATAGACTTTACACACCTTGGATTAAAAACCCTTTTACAACACATTTGTCACAATGTGACATAAAACCATATGCATATCGTTGACACTAGCTACATTTGCGACAACAACCCTTTTTCAATACCCAAATATTGAGAAGGCGGAAGATAAACACGTCGATGACCAAATCCTAGCGGAACTATTGATGAACACTTGTCAACAACCATATACAAACCCATTACCATGAAAGCCATTAACATCACCTGAACAACCTAATCCATAATCAACATTACCGAAACTGTCAAAACTGAACTGAATGCTAATGACGACATGGAACACTAATGATGACCTGTGCCACTAATCTAATGATGATCCTCCTGGATCACATATCTACAAACTACCATCCGTTGAAAGACACCATGATCAACGATCCTCGCCCAACTCTGACTGGACTATCCAACTACCATTAGATTGAGAAATTGTTCTTTTCACTGAAACTTCACAATCACAGCTCCACACCCATGAAGTCACTGCTCCTCTACTCTATGTGGACCTCGTTTCATCTATTTTCATACTAGGTCCTAATATTTTCTTCTCAACTTGATTCAACTCTACAATATGATCGCTAACATCAAGACATCATCATCAAATCCAATAAAATCACCACAAACATATGCTTTCCACTATAGAAAAATAGTTGCCATAATGCATGCATCAAATCTAAATAATACTACCACTAGAAGCTAAAATACAACTCATACTCAACTATAATAACAAACCCTCACACCAAAAGATGAATGTTTCATAAAAAAATCAACAACATAAAACACAATGGATATGTGTTAAATGCATCAGTAGCTCCTACAAAAAAAAAATGTGAAAATCTCAAATATGGAGATATACCAAGCTCTCCATCACTATCAACACCTCTTCTACAATTATGTTATTCTTTGATCTGTAATCTGAAGGCCTGAATCAATATTATGCTTCAACAAGTAGATCTGCTCATTGTGTTGCCATTAACACTCATACACTGAAGCATCTATACTCTACACTAGGTCGGATTCATGTTAGGTCCCTATAATACTAGTGATTCCCTCATTACTATTGTCATTGTAGTCCCTTATTGTTATTGTTGTGCCACAATTGTCCCCACATTGTTACTATTGTGCCCCATAGAAGCCCACTATTGTTATTCATGTTGTGCCCTTCTATTATTATTGTTATGTCAGCTTTGATTATATTGTGACCCCTTAGACTCCTATATATACAAAGGAGGTTTTGTCATTTGAATCATCCAAGAATTGTTCATTTGTGTAATGTAAAGTAGGTTTCCCCCTCAAATAGGCTTATTTTTAAGTCGTTGATCTATCTTTTCTTCTCTTTTGTGAGTTGGTTGCATAACATTTGGTATTAGAGTTTTGGATTATAGGGTTTTGCTGCTCCAAAAAGGTCATCCTGGAATTTTTGATATAAAAAAATTTATACGATGTTTCAGAAGCTGAAACAAAAACTCATTTGAGCCGAAATATTAATGACCTTTGGGTTAGAATTTCAGATCTTGTCTCGCTATATGTTTGGAGATATGATAAAGTAATTTAGGGTTTTTGCAAGATCCTGACTTACATCCCAAACAGGTGACCTTGGGAAAAGCGTCCTAACTTTCTCTTTGAGTATCAGATTGAAATTTCGTAAGAAGTTAAAGAAAGAGGATAGAATGTTTTATTGTGTGTGTTTGTTTTAGGTCCTAAAGTTGAAATAGTGACATGTGGAACTTCATACAAGTTTGCTCTACTGAAAAAGTGTATAATCAGGTCATCTTGGGAGATTGGAACTAATGCTTTCTTGGAGAATCCAATTTCGATCATACTGGTGGTGTTGGAAAGAGGACTCAGAGGGCTACCATAGTTTGAAATTTTAGACCTTGGAGATCCAAAATTTCATAGATACATTAGATTCAATATCGAGCTCATACAAATAAAAAAAAATATGTGTAGCCTTTTTAAAAATTTGCATAAGTTTTGTTTGAAAACTTAGTTGGAAGTGATTAAAAGGGAATATTGAAGAAAATTATCATTAGTTGATGCCCCGAAGAAATAAAATGGCAACACCTAGTAAGCAACCTGAAATCTCTACGATGACACGTGAAGAAGAGGAAGAAATGAAACATGATATATCAAAATTACAAGAACAAGTGTAACAAATTTCTCTCACAAAAAGTAATAGAAGCTCAGATGGATGGTTTCAAAGACAACATTGACGATTGGAAGAAAGACATGGAAGGTTGGAAGGAAGGTTTGATAAATTTTCTACAATAAAGGCTTCCTAATGGCGAAAAGGTAGCATAGAAAACTCATAATGAGAACAAAATAAATGTTAACCATGATTCTAAGATGGACAACATTGAAGATTTTAAGAAAGACGTGGAAGGTTTGAAGGAAGGTTTGACAAAGTTTCTACAAGAAAGGCTTCCTAATGACGAAAGGTAGTAAAGGAAACTCATGATGAGAACAAAAGAAATGTTAATCATGATTTCATAGACTCTAACATTGGAATAAAGACCCACCACATTCCAAAGATCGATATGAGGAAGTTTGATGGAAAGGATCCTGTAACATGGATACTAGAGATGGAACAATATTTCGATCTCCATTATGTGAAAAAAACACAAAAGGTACACATTGCAACTTTATATTTGGAATCCAATTAGTTTATATAGTATCAATGGCTTTTCTCTCGTAAACAAATTTTCACTTGGGAAATGTTTACGGAAGAAATGATAGCTCACTATGAGGATACAATAAGCAACAACTTTTTTAGCCAATTGATAAATCTCAAACAAAAGGGTTCAATGGTGGAGCACATTGAGGACTTCCAAAAATTGAATATAAGGGTAAAATATATTTCAGAGGAGCATAGGATTGATGTTTTCATAGGGACTTTAAAGGGTAACATCCAACATGAGGTTCCCCTTTGGGAACCTGATTCATTGGGGAAGGCATTCAGGTTGGCAAGAAAAAATGAAAGCAAAATTATGGCAACAAGGAAGCCTACCAATCACAACTATAACAATGAAATTGTTGTTGCTCCTAGCCTTCCACAACCTACAAGGTTGACACCACAACAATTGGAAGAAAAAATAGCAAAAGGGCTTTATTATAGTTGGGATAGAAAATACACTAAAGGTCATAAGTGTGTTGAGAAGAAATTATTTTACATAGATTGTGAAGAGGAAGAAGAAACGGAACAAGAAACATCAAGCTATCATATCAAGCTGTCCATGGGCGAATATGTGTTGAAGAGTCCAATTATTTCCATTCAAATGGGTTGTGTTGATGTTGTACTATGAGTCCAATGGCTACAATCTTTGGGTATGATAGCTTTTAATTCTCAAGAACTTTTCTTGAAAAAAAATTAGAAGGAAAGGAAGTTGAATTAAGGGGTATTGTAGGGAAATCAGGAAATATAATCAGCTCTAATGGCATGAAAAATATTCTAAATAAATAACAACGTGGTGTAATTGCACAATTTTGTTCACTAGAGGTTCCCACATCTAAAACATCTATTTCTCCAGATCTCCAAAAAATCTTGGACAAACATTCCAAGGTATGTGAGACTCCCAAAGGGCTCCCACCTATTCGTGATCATGATCATTCTATTCATTTGATTCCAGGAAGTGTTCCTCCAAACATTAGCCCTGATAGATATCCTTATGCCCAAAAGAGTGAAATTAAATGTATGATTGCAGAAATGCTAGAGGATGGTATAATTCAACCTAGTCAAAGTTCTTTCTCTACTCTAGTAGTATTGGTGCACAAGAAGGATGGATCATGGTGCATGTCTCTAGATTATAGGGAGCTCAACAATATCACTATTAAAGATACATTTCCCATTCCTATCATTAATGAATTATTGGATGAATTGTATGGATCAATTTACTTCTCCAATTTGGACCTTCATTCAGGATATCATCAAATTAGAATGAAGATTGAAGACATTTTGAAAACAACATTTAGAACTCATGAGGGTCATTATAAATTTTTGGTCATGCCTTTTGACCTTACCAATACACCTTCTACATTTCAAGGTTTGATGAATTCCATTTTCCAACCCTTCCTTAGAGAATTTGTGTTAGTATTTTTTGATGATATACTAATCTACATCAAGTCTAGGAAGGATCATGTTCAACATGTTGATAGAGTGCTCAAACTATTGGAGGAGAAACAATTATATGCAAAATCCTCCAAATGTTTCTTCGGAGTACAAGAGGTAGAATATTTGGGTCATATTATATCTGATGAAGGTGTTAAGGTAGACCCTAGAAAAATTAAAGCCAGTAAGGAATGGAAAATTCCCACATCCATAGAGCATCTGCGAGGATTTCTCAGGTTGACACGTTATTATTACAAGTTTGTTAAGAATTATGGGAGAATAGTAGCACCTATAACAACATTACTGAAGAAATATGCATTTTCTTGGACTTCAGAAGCGACGAAAGCCTTTGAACATCTTAAAGAGGCAATGTGCGAAGCACTGGTCTTAGCTATGCCAGACTTCACAAAAACCTTTATTGTGGAATGTGATGCCTCAAGAAATGGAATTGGTGGTGTTTTAATTCAAGAAGAAAGACCCATTTCTTTGGAAAGTCGTGCAATCAAA
>APFE030929424.1:0-11191 GCA_000404065.3 Pinus taeda | reverse complement strand
TGTGGATTCCTCAAGAAAATATATGAATTCTCACACATGGTCAAGAAATTTTGTCAAGTTTTGAGCTTCCAAATGGGTCAAAAACACCTAAAAAATTCCCTTTCTGCCCCTTTTTGGCCACACAAGAAGCAGTGTTGGGAGAACTCACTTTGGGAGGGGCAAACGGACACCAAATTCATAAATTCTACCTGTTCTAGAAAGTAGACAGATAGACCTTTCCAACAAGCCCACTTGCAGCAACTTTGGTGCACGGTCAGGCCTCCAAAATTAGATTCAAAGTAGCACGATGTAGAGGGACAGTGGCACGGCACACAGGATGGAAAATTGACTTTTTGTCAAAAAAGTATGCTTTTCGCCTAGTTTTTTCTCAATCCAAATTTTCTCTCTCTCATAGTCAAACTCGTGATATAACTTGATGTAACTTGATGAAATTTGATGTAAAAATGCTAAAAAATCACTCATGGAGGTAGATACATCATCAAAAGGTAGTTTGAAACTGAATGAATCAGTTTCCTAGGTTTTAGGGGCAAGTTGTTCCAGTGCCTACTTTTCAGTTCTTAGCTTAGATCTTGTTGGAACAACTCCTAAACTCATGAATTCGACCCCTAAAGCCTAGCATGATTTTTTTGTTGCCTATATCTAGTAGTTTTTAAGTCATTGGTAAGGGTTGGACTTTTGTGAAAGCTTTGAGTAGCATTGTACATTCATTTCTGCAGTTTGGCGAAGGAATAGACCTTTTGTGGGATTCTTGTGGCAAATTGATTTGGTATTGTGTCTTCTTTTGTAATTCAAGTTTTACATGTGTTTATGTATGCCATTCTCTCTTTTTTTCTGCTGAACTAAATGAATCAAGGATAAAGGTAGAAATCATTGAATTTGCAGTGCTCTACCTAGGGTTTATTTAGTTATTTATGTTTTCTATTATTTGAAGAGGATCCCTGAGACTCTTATGCCCTCTCCAACTCCTCACTAGTCCTAAGACTCTCCATATCATTCAATTTAAAGTACTAAACCATTTTCCTACCTTGCCCCACCGAAACCTCTGCAAAACTCAGTCCATTCCCTAGACCCAAATCTGTCTTTCACATTTGAGCCAGCAAAACATCATCAAATTAATCACAATCCTCTGAGCACATATCTAGCCTAAAATTAGTCTTTACATCAGTCATCTCAAGCTTTAGTGATCATATTTTCTCAAGATTGACAAGGAGAGAGCCCTCTCCCGACCTATTAGGGCTAGCTACCAGGTTAAGCGTGGTTTGATGTTTCCCTAGATCTTGTCTTTCTTAGACTGAGGTAGATTTAGGCCCTAACATAGTGGTAACCATACTGGGGAAGAAAATATTATTTGTTTCTTAGCATTCTTTTCTTTATAAACTATAGACGGAGCCTGAAGTTAGCCAGGTAGCCTTCGAACTGCACTTGCTTTGCCAGTGCATAACTAGATGAATGCTGCTTCAGTCAATCTCCAATTTAGTTTTATAAACTTAACATCTGACTTGCAAATTGCCCTAGTACATGTATCAAGTTAGATATGATTGTTGATGGTGAACAATGATCAGACATAGCAAGGTTGAAATCATTCACTTGGCAATTCCAAATCATTTTCAAGATCAGATCCAAAGATTCCACTAGAGGATGAACCCGACTAGCAAAAACATGAAAGGACAATATGGAAAGATTAGGTATTCAAGTTGGAATTTCATCCGAGACATTTTGTTCTTTGTTATTAACTATTTCTTCTCTTTTCTTGAGAATGTCAAGAAGGCTTTACAAAGTACATTATATTTGAGAAAAGATCCTCAACCTGCATTTGATTCCTTCCCTTTGAAGATTGTGCATACCAAAGATTTGCATGCCTTTGAGCTTGATCAAGACCCTTTTTCTGAAGCTTGTGATGACCATCTTCAAACTGATGAGCCTAAAGAGACCAAGACTGATTCTACACCTTGTGTACATGTCCCTATACCTTGTAAAATTCCAAATCGATACAACCCTCTGATTTTACCTCTTATATCCCATGCTCTCCCTAAAACTCACAACCTATATCTACCAAGATTTGATGGTGAACACGACAACATCATTGTTGAGAGACATGTATTGAATTTTGAGTCTTTTCGCGACCTTTTTGAAGTTGATGAAGAAGATGTTAGTATTAGGCTTTTTGCTCTTTCATTGCAAGGAAAAGTCAAGAGTTGGTTCAAAACCCTGCCTAATGCGAGTATCTCAGATTTGCAGCAGTTCGCAAAGTTTTCCTTGATAGGTGGGTGGTCAGACAAAACCCTTTCTTGATTATAGAAGAGTGTAACTAGTTGAAAAGACAGCTAGGGGAAACAATACAACGATTTTCTGCCAGATTTAATCAAGTCTACTTTTCGATGCCGGTTAATATAATACCTCCTCCTGGATCTGTTCTCTTGCTCTACCCGGGTGCCTTTGATCTGGACATGGAGTTTCAGCTGAGAGAAAGGAACCTTGCAACACTTGAAGAGATGCAAAACAGTGCAGTAGATGTAAAGGCTCATTTGCTTATCAGAAGGGAAAAGATGAAGGAAGAAGAGAGGAAGAACATAGATCTAGAGGAATCAACGTCTTTAGAGGTAAAGCTCGACATTTTGGTAAGTGCAGTGGAAGAGATGTTGCAAAAGATCACTACAAGGAATGAGTACGATGTTAAATAACATGGCTTGCAGATTGAAGAAGAACAAGTTGTTGATCCAAAACATTTCCTTTCTTATCCCAGTTGTCATAGATTAGATAATGATAGTTTTATAGATCATCTTAGAGAAGAGGGATTTGTTGATATGATAGGTATGCTTGATTATGTGTTTTATACTGATGATTTGCCTCAGTTTGATCAGTATGATGATGATTATGTTCTCCAAACAGAAGCTAATCTTGTAGACAAACTAGCTGCTAGTTTGTGGGAGGAAAAAGTTCACTTTCAGCAGCTCGAATACAGTAATCAACCATTGCATATCAGCTATGGAAATGATGAGGAAAGTGTAGCAAATTTTGATGTAAGTGAAGGATCTTTGCCTTTTTGTTTTACTTCACTTTAGTTCATCAGAGACCACTTTCATGCAATCAGAAATCAACTGTTGACAAGTCTTGATTTGGACCATCTTGAGGGAAATGAAAACCATGTTCAAGAATTTTCATACCCAGATTTACAGCCCCTGAATGCCATTGAATGTCAGGTTGAAAAGATGATTTTGTACCATTTTGCAGCCCTATAATGCCATTTGGAAGCTGGACCATATGATCAAATGATGCAAGATGATTTCGTACCATTTTGTTTTGAATCATTTCAGTTTTTGAACGAAAATTTGCATAGTATATCTTCAAATGAGCAACCTGTAGGAAATCATGTAATCTCAACGGAGCCAATAGAAAATGGGTTGCAGCAGTCTTTTCAAGTTTTTCACGATCCAATAACTAATGTGTTGGATGATGTCTACAGTCAAAGTCCTTCTCTTACCTGTGAGCTTGACAAAAGTATTGATACAAACTTGATCTAGCAGTTGGTTTCTTTATCATTTTCAGCAGACGTCTAGTCACAAATCTCAGATCAAAGCTTGCATTAATAGTATGAGGAGAAGAGAAGTAATCCATTGGATGAGCTAAGTCCCAATGTGTATGAACTTAAAGATCCTTATGCAATGTTTTTGGAGGCAAATAGAGAATCCATATCATTCAACGGATCTATTTCCAACTTGTCATGGGAGTTTCCTTTCAGTAGTTCTCTCTTATTGTTCATAAGAAAGCATTTGTGGAGAATGCAAACAGAAGCCAGAATGCTTACTTTGTTTCATTGGTTGTTTCATTTCACTTGATTAAGTGATGAATGGAACAACTAGAGTAGGTTGTATTGAATAAGCTCCATTTTGAGCATATTTTCTAGTTTGTCAGTTGTGTTTATGTCTTGAGTCATTTTTTGTTTTAGTCAGTTTAAAGATAGTTTCAGCTGAGTGTCCAGTTTCAGCTTTCGAGAGTCTTGTTTCAGTATTGA
The DNA here is from genome assembly GCA_000404065.3 of Pinus taeda. Classification (NCBI taxonomy): domain Eukaryota; kingdom Viridiplantae; phylum Streptophyta; class Pinopsida; order Pinales; family Pinaceae; genus Pinus; species Pinus taeda. The sequence goes on along the minus strand of APFE030929424.1, from coordinate 7,179 downwards.
ATTAGTCAGTTTAAATATGAGTATTGAGTCAAAGTTTCATAGTAATTGGTTTTTGGGTGTTTTGAAGTTATTGATTCCATTTCCCAATGGATGAAGCACTTGTCTACTCTCCCAAAGATATGTGCTTCTTAGCACCTCCAAGGAGCTACCATCACCATTGGAGCCAATGTTAGTGTCAGTCTTTGCAACCTTACTCCACTGATCAAATATGCTCTTACAAAGTGGTTTTAGGATGTGAAAGTCAAATTTTGTTATTTTAGTGAGTTTTCAAGTAAAATTTGGTCACTAGGTATTAGGTCTAGGGTTTGTTTTCACTCCTTCCAAAGTTTTCGAAATGTTGGTCCATGTCACCATTCAGCTGAGTGTACCATCATTCAAAGGGTTGTCATAATCATGTCAGCTTCCAATGGGTCATTTTACACCTTGTTCATGCTTCGATTGTGACTAGGTAAGGTTAGTTTCCCTCTCCTAGGGTTTTGAACGTAATTTCTCTTGGATGGTAAATTCATCAGCAAAACTTGTATCCCGATGTTCATACACCTTCCCCTATCCTTAATGTACCTTATTAAACACTTCCCATCCCTGATATCCCTCAAATTCCTCATTTTCGCACAAACCCTAGTTTCTTGCTACAATTTGACAATTTTCTAGGCTAGGCCTGTGTTTTGTCCTTTTGGACACCTTCCCCTCACTAAAGCTTGGACCTTCCACTTTCCCATGCTTCCTAACATCCCTCCCTACTTCCCAAAATTTTCTCAAGAATTTAGAAGCCCCTTATCCCCTTCATTTCGACAAATCCCCTGTTCCAAACATCGGGATATGTTTTACTCCAATGATGTTTCTGAGCAAGCAAAGATGAATTTGGGAAAACTGAGAGAGGTGTTTGTCAACAATAGGCCAATGAAGAAAAATCTCCTTCACTTTTTACACAGGTGTCATGGTTTTAGAGAAATGTCAAAAATACAGTTTCCTTAGGAGAGTTGACGCACCTCTGAAGTGACCTTGGTAAAATCACGATTTCTCCTATCTTTGTTGGTAAAATGACTTTCTTGATGAGTCAAATGACAACTACACACAAATATCTTTCCAATGAACTATGATTATCTCAATTTTGAGTTGAGGAAGACCTACCAAAGTTGACTACAATAGCACTCTGCCTTTAAGCAGCCTCATTTTGCACATTTTGACCAGTTTTGGGAGATTTGATTTTTGAAAGAGAAAATGAACTCCAAATTGAAAAATTCAAGTTTTTTTGGAAGGTAGACTCAATAATATTTCCAACAAGCTATCCTGCATCCAATATGGACACCAGGAAGGCTTCCAGGACTAGTCTGTAAAAGGCGCGACGCACTTGGGTAGTGGCATGGCGCACCTGCCTGCTTAGCCCAAATTTCACTTAAATCATCTTGCAAAGCCTACAAATCTTGCAAAATTCTTCCTTCCGAGTAAGTGAAACATCCTAAAGTGCATTTTCAAGAGAGTTTTTTCCTCCTTAATGGTGTTTAGATAGGTGCAAATGAAAACCCTAGTTTGTTGCACAATCCATTGAAAAAGTTGTCTAGGGCTTGCAAAAATTGTCATTGTTATTGTTTGCTCCCTACAATCATTTTCATATTCCTCCACTACACTCTCCTCATTTAATATCCCTTACAACTTTAATTCCTACTATTCCCAAAACCTTAATACCTAATTCCTACTATTCCCAAACCCTAATTGGCATCCCCAAACCCTATCACTCCCTAAAAAACTACTATATCCAACATCAAAACCGCTTTTCACTCTTTTATTACCCTAATATACTCCATTTATCCTACTTTCCCATATCCCACTCCCCTAAAGTAACTAATTCCCTCATAAAACACTAAATCCCTCACTAAACTCTAATCTCCCAAAACTATTCCCTTCTTTCCCCAATTTCATTTCCCAAGAGTAAAATCTCTTCATACTCATCACCATTGTCCTCTTTCATCCCTCTTTCATCATCATTTTTTCCACCATACCTTCATCTCATCATTTTCCTAACACAAGCACTATGAGGAAGAGACACTCAGTGATAGTTTTGTGGAGAAAGAAAAGTAGCAAAACAAAGGCAAAGAGAGGATGCACGAGGATGATATAGATGACAAACAAGAAAGAAAACAAATAGTTGGAGGATAAGCAAAGCCTAATGGAGCTAGAAATGTTGAAACTGAGGAAGAAAAATGACGAAGAGGACCATTTGACTTTGACTTCCATTGAATAAGCGATAGACAATGACAAGGAGTCTTGACTTGAGAGGGAAAACATGCACTTGGAAAAGATGTTGGAGAAGGCCAACAAAAAGAAAAGGATGTTGAGGCACATGCCCTATCAAGATCTTGGCTGAGGCTTCCTTAGCCAAACACAACACTTGATGTAGGACACTCAGCCCAAATTTCAAGAAATTTGGGATACTTCTTGCAAATTTTGAATTTTTGGAGTAAAAAACAGGTTTTTCTGCCTAGTGTGCCGCACCACCTGGCCCGTGCTTTTGTTAGGGACCCCCTTTGGAGGAAAACTTAGAATTTTTGGATTCCTCGAGCAGAAATATGAATGCTCACACATGGCCAAGAAATTTTGTCAAGTTTTGAGCTTCCAAAAGGGTCAAAAACACCTCAAAAATGCCCTTTCAACCCCTTTTTTGCCACACAGAAAGTAGTGTTGGGAGAACTCACTTTGGAGAGGAAAATGGACACCAAATTTAGAAATTCTACATGTTCTAGAAAGTAGATAGAGAGACCTTTCCAGCAAGCCCACTTGGAGGAAATTTGGTGCACAGAACATCCTCCAAAAGTATCTGTAAAGTAGCACGATGCACAAGGATAGTGGCACGACGCACAGGATGGAAAATTGACTTTTTGCCAAAAATCTCTGTTTTTAGCCTAGTTTTTTCTCAGTTTTACTTTTGTCTCTCTCATAGCCAAACTCAGGATGTAATTTGATTTAACTTGATGGAATTTGATGTAAAAATGCTAAAAAATCACTCATGGAGGTAGATACATCATGAAAAGGTAATTTGAAACTGAATGAATCAGTTTTCTAGGTTTTAGGGGCAAGTTGTTCTACTACCTACTTTTCAGTTCTTAGTTTAGATCTTATTGAAACATCTCCTAAATTAATGAATTCGACCCCTAAATCCTAGCATGAGTTGTTTTTTGCCTATATCTAGTAATTTTTCGATGATTAGTAAGGGTTGGACTTCTGTGAAAGATTTGAGCAACATTGTACATTCATCTCTGTAGTTTGGCAAAGGAATAAACCAATATTTGTAGCATTTTGTGGGATTCTTGTGGAAAATTGATTTGGTACTGTGTCTTCTTCTATAATTCAAGTTTTAAATGTGTTTATGTATGCCATTCTCTATTTTTTTCATTTGAACTAAATGAATCAAGGATAAAGGTAGAAATCATTGAATTTGCGGTGCTCTACCTAAGGTTTGTTTAGTTATTTATGTTTTCTACTGTTTGAAGAGGATCCTTGAGACTCTCATGCCCTCTCCAACTCCTCACCAGTCCTAAGACTCTCCATATCATTCAATTTAAAGTAATAAACCATTTTCCTGCCTCATCCCACAGAAACCTCTGCAAAATGGAGTCCATTCCCGAGACCCAAATTTTCCTTTCACATTTGAGCCAACAAAACATCATCAAATTCAATCACAATCTTCTAAGAACATATCTAGCCTAAAATTAGTCTTTACATCAGTCATCTAAAGCTTTAGTGATCATATTTTCCTGAGATTGAAAAGGAGAGAGCCCTCTCCCAACTTGGTAAAGCCGGCTACTAGGTTAAGCGTGGTTTGATGTTACCCTAGATCTTGCCTTTCTCAGCGTGAGGTAGATTTAGGCCCCAACATAGTGGTGACCATACTGGGGAAGAAAATATTATTTTTTTGTTAGTATTCTTTGCTTGATAAACTACAGATGGAACCTGAAGTTAGCCGGGTAGCCTTCGAACTACACTTCCTTTGTGAGTGCATAAGTAGATGAATTTTGCTTCAGTCAATCTCCGGTCTAGTTTTATAAACTGAACATCTAACTTGCAAATTGCCCTATTACATGTATCAAGTTAGATCTGATTGTTGATGGTGAAAAACGATCAGACACAACAAGGTTGAAATCATTCACCTAGTGATTCCAAATCATTTTCGAGATCAGATCCAAAGCTTCCACTAGAGGATGAACCCGACCAGCAAAAACATGAAAGGACAATATGGAAAGATTAGGTATTGAAGCTAGATTTTCATCCAAGACATTTTGTTCTTTGTTATTAACTATTTCTTCTCTTTTCCTGAGAATTTGAAGAATGCTTTACAAAGTATATTATATTTGAGAAAATATCCTCAGCCTACATTTGATTCCTTCCCTTTGAAGATTGTGCATACCAAATATTTGCATGCCTTTGAGCTTGATAAAGATGCTTTTTTTGAAGATTGTGATGACCATCTTCAAAATGATGAGCCTAAAGACACCACGATTGATTCTACACCTTCTGTACATGCCCCTATACCTTGTAAAATTTCAAATCTATACAAGCCTCTGATTTTACCTCCAATATCCCATGCTTTCCCTAAAAATCATGACCTATATCTACCAAGATTTGATGGTGAATGTGATAAGATCACTGCTAATAGACATGTATTGAATTTTGAGTCTTTTCTTGACCTTTTTGAAGTTGATAAAGAAAATGTTAGCATTAGGCTTTTTTCTCTTTCCTTGCAAGGAAAAGTCCATAGTTGGTTCGAAACCCTACCTAATTTGAGCATCTTAGATTTACAGTAGTTCATCAAAGTTTTCCTCAACAAGTGGTTGGTTAGAAAAAACCCTTTCTTGATTATAAGAGAGTATAACCAGCTGAAAAGACAGCCAGGGGAGACAGTACAACAATTTTCTGCCAGATTTAATCAAGTCTACTTTTCGATGTTGGTTAATATAAGAGCTCCTCCTGGATCCGCTCTCTTGCACTAACCAGGTGCCTTTGATCCGGAAATGGAGTTTCAGCTGAGAGAAAGGAACTTTGCAACACTTGAGGAGATGTAGAATCGTGCAGTAGATGTAGAGACTCATTTTCTTATCAGAAGGGAAAATCTGAAGGAAGAAGAGAGGAAGAACACAGATCCAGAGGAATTCACATCTTTAGAGGTACAGCTTGACATTTTGGTAAGTGCAGTGGAAGAGATGTTGCAAAAGATCACTACAAGGAATGTGTATGATGTTCAATACCATGGCTTGCAGATTGAAGAAGAACAAGTTGTTGATCCAAAACATTTCCTTTTTTATCCTAGTTGTCATAGATCAGATAATGATAGTTTTATAGATAATATTAGAGAAGAGAGATCTGTTGATATGACATGTATGCTTGATGATGTGTTTTATACTCATGATTTTCCTCAGTTTGATCAGTATGATGATGATTATGTTTTCCAAATAGAAGCTAATCTTGTAGACAAACCAATAGTTAGTTTGTGGGAGGAAAAAGTTCACTTTTAGCAGCTCGAATACAGTAATCAGCCATTGCATATCAACTATGGAAATGACAAGGAAAGTGTAGCAAATTTTGAAGTGAAGGATCTTTGCCTTTTTGTTTTTCTTCATTTCAGTTCATCAGAGACCACTTTCATGCAATAAAAAATCAACAGTTGACAAGTCTTGATCTGGACCATCTTGAGGGAAATGAAAACCTTGTTCAAGACTTTTCATACCTAGATTTGCAGCCCCCAAATTCCATTGAATGTCAGGTTGGAAAGATGATTCCATACCATTTTGCAGCCCTAGAATGTCATTTGGAAGCTGGACCATATGATCAAATGATGCAAGATGATTCCATACCATTTTGTTTGAATCATTTCAGTTTTTGAAGGAAAATTTGCATAGTATATCTTCAAATGAGTAGCTTGTAGGAAATCATGTAATCTCATTGGAGCTAATAGAAACTAGGCTACATCAGTCTTTTCAAGTTTTTCACAATCCAATAGCTGATGTGTTAGATGATGTCTGTAGTCAAAGTGCTCCTCCTATCTGTGAGCTTGATAAAAGTATTGATACAAACTTGATCCGACTGCCGGTTTCTTTGTCATTTTCAGCAAGAGTCTCATCCCAAAGCTCAGATCAAAGTTTGCATTCATGGTATGAGGAGAAGAGAAGTAATCCATTGGATTAGCTAAGTCCCAGTGTGCATGAACTTCAAGATCCTTATACAGTGTTTTTGGAGGTGGATAGAGAATCCATATCATTCAACGGATCTGTTTCCAAGTTGTCATGGGAGTTTCCTTTCAATAGTTCTCTCTCGTTGTTCATAAGCAAGCACTTGTGGAGAATGAAAATAGCAGCCAGAATGCTTACTTGGTTGCATTAGTTGTTTCATTTCACTTGATCAAGTGATGAATGGAACAACTAGAGTAGTGTCAGGCCAGGCAGTAACTCCACAAAACAAACAACTGATTCGTATATTATTCCATAGGTAACTCATTGTTACATACAATAAGGAGTGATTGTTCAGTTCATCTCCCAATGACTGTTCACATTCCTAATTTATTTATTTACATAAAATTCCCCAATCATGAAGATTAGGTGTCAACATTCCCCCCCTTAATCTGAAGGGATGTTGGTGAGTCCAAGCATCATTCTGAATCATTCAAGCTTTTCCCTTCCAAGTGCTTTGGTGAAGATGTCTGCAATTTGCTCATTTGTGGAACAATGATGGAGATGGATTGTTTTGGCCTCAACATGATGTCAAATTAGATGATATTTAGTATTGATATGCTTCATTCGATCATGGAACTTTGGGTTCTTGGCCAACTTTATTGCAGAGGTGTTGTCAATCATAAGTGGAGTTGATTGTACTTGTTTTACCACACAATTTCTTTTGTTGCTTCAGCTGCTGCCACGTATTCTGCTTCTATTGTGGAATCTGTTGGAACTGATTATTTGCGTGATCTCCAAGAGACAACTCTTGATCCAAGACTCATAGCATATCCTGAAGTAGATACTCGAGTTTCTTTGTCTCCATCGAAGTCTGAATCAGAGTATCCGATCAAACTGAATTCATCCACCTGTGTGTACTTGATTCCATAGTCTTGGGTTCCCTTCAAGTACTTTAAAACTCTTTTTGCAGCAGACCAATGTCCCTCACAAGGCTTTTGCATAAACCTGGAGAGGATTC
>APFE030929422.1:7124-17809 GCA_000404065.3 Pinus taeda | reverse complement strand
TTTTTAATTTTTTGTAGCATGTACACAAAATATGGAACCTTTGCAGCCTGCAATGATGAACATATTTGGTCCTTCCACTGTCAATCATGAAAGATGAAAGCTATTGGTATAGGAACCTAACATGGCATACATGTTCATTCCAACTTTTACTAAATACAAGAATATCATCTAGATATACAAGAACAAATTCATCAATGAAAGGCCTAAAGAGATCATTCATGACCCTCATGAAAGTGGTTGGAGCGTTGCGAAGTCTGAATGGCATCACCATCCATTCGAGCAACCCATTTTTGGTCTTGAAGGTGGTTTTCCACACATCCTACTCTGCAATTCAGACTTGGTGATAACCACTACGCAAATCCAATTTTGAAATAGATAGCATTCTTTAACTAATCTAGTAAGTCATCAATGCGGGGAAGAGGGTAACGATTTTTCACCGTGATTTTTTTAGTGATCGGTAATCCACGCACATCATCCATGTGCCATCTTTCTTTTGCACTAAGAAAATCAGTGAGCAGCATGGAGAAGCGCTCGGTCTGAAGACCCCTTGGTTGAATAGTTCTTGAACCTGATTTTTGATCTCCTCCATCTCAATGGTCAACATCTTGTACATGCCAATATTTGGTAAAGGAGCGTCATGCTGCAAATGGATCTCATGTTGGATTTCCCTCTTTGGAGGTAATCCCATTGGTTCCTGAAACAACTCATCATAATTAAAAATTAATTCACATAATACCTTTTTATGCGCATGATCAGAACCTTGGAAAGCATCAAATAATTCTACGTCTTTCCCCCTTACAACCATAAGCATGCAACCCTTACTGGAATTCACCAGCCTCTTCATTTGTCCTGCACTCACAAGGCTGGCATTGATTTTAGTTTGATGAGCCCTTACGATATATTCTACCCCATCTTTTGTGATTTGGTATTTGTTTTCATGATGGAAGAATATTGTCTTTCTATCATATAGATATGGACTCCCTAACACCATGCCACAGATATCCAATGGTATCACATCAAGTTTTACCTCATCCACTAACATATAAGAGATCACAAATTTAACCTTGCACTGCTTAGTTACATTTAGTTTTAATTTATCATGTATCCATCCAAGTGGGTAAGGTTTTGGATGTGGTTGGGTCTCTAAGCCTAGCTTCTTTACCAAGGACTCTGAAATCAAGTTTGCTTGGGATTCGGTATCAAATAGAGTTTCCACTTTTGTATGATTTATGGTAACCCTAATATGAAATAGCTCAATTCTTTTTCATTCATTGGGAAGAGACTCATCTATTGAACTAGTGCCTCCATGTGATTCAAAATTAACATGAGGTGTAAGAGTACCTTTTGTTCCTGTTGCTATGACAAATGCTTCATCTTCACATTCAAATCCAAGGTCTTGCTATACAGTTTCCATTGTCTTCTCCTTGTCTTTTCCTCCATACTTCTTTAGTCTCTTTTCTGGGTACAGTTTCCAACAATGATCATCGTCATGACCTTCCTTTTTGGTGTGAGTGTAATAAGGCATTTCTCCTTCATCTTTCTTGGTTGATGCCATCCTCTTCTCCTTTCCTTTTCCTTTTACTTTGGGTTTTCTATTTGGAGGTTTGAAAGGTGGTTTATTGAAATGATAATCTCTTTCATTTTTGCCCTTGTTCTCAAGATGGATGACCTTTACACTAGCTGAGTCAATAGTAGTTGGTTCAAACAATAATAATGAATGTCCAAGGTAACTATGTAATGATCCAATATACTTAGTTACTAATTCAGGTGAGTCAAGTGCAATGCCCAAATTAAGTGCTTGTTTTCTAAACTCCTCTGTAAAGATTTGAACATCCTGACCTCTACCTTGCCTTAAGTATTGCCAATCCATTAAGGCTTTTTGTTTATAACCCAAGGGATAAAATTGTTCCCTTAATGCAGAAATGAAACAAGGCCATGAGGAAACAAGGTTACCCACACCCTTACTGCTTCGTAATTTTCTCTCCCACCAAACGGGAGTGGTGCTACTCAGTCGATGAGAGGTGAGTTGAATTTTTGCCTCATCCTCTTTGATCTATTGAATCTTGTAGTAGATTTCAATTTGCCTAATCCAATTATCAAGTTTTTCTGCATTACTTTCATCATTAAACATGGGAAGATCAAATTTGACATCGAATTTAAAGAAATATTTTTATATGCATCCCTTGTATTTCTATGATGATGGTGATGAGAGGAAGAAGAACTTTCACTTGTGGAAGGAGAAGGAGGGGGTTCTTCTCCACCATTTCCATGCACTGAACCTTGTTCTTCTAGATTTCTCTCTTATGCTTTCTATAGCCTTGAAAGCAACTGACCAACATTTTCTACCATTGTATAGAGGGTTTTTCATAATTTTCACTCCTCTTCATCATGAGCCTCTTCATCTGCCAGGTTTCTATTTCGATGTGCACACAATGCTTCGGGATCGAAAGACTTTAGTTTCCCTTCACCTCTTTGGATCCTATTTCTTGTTAGCATACAAACAAGGAATTCACATCTACAAATATTTGCTTCGATGCCATTTGATCCAAGATCTTTTGCTTATAGATGTATTAAAGAATTACATGCATAACTTGTAGCTTAAACATAGAAATTCAATGTGTACACGAGAGAAGAGGAGAAACACATAAAGCATGAAAGAAGAAAAGAAACTTGATAACAGATTTTGTACGACTTGGACTACGTCTCCAGGCTCTTCTTGATCAATGGGGAGTCATTTGTTCATTAAGTGGCATGAGAAATAAGAGTACAAGCATCAATTACAAAAAGGAGTCTTATACCTCCATACTAAAAAATGGCTGAAAAATGTAGAAGTTTGTTGGAGAAACGAAAAACACCATTGCATTTGTGGCGTCAAAAAATGTTGAAATCATATAAAATTTGTCAAAATTTGACAAAGTGAAATCTGGTCCACCTGCAAAATAATTTCCTCAAACTACGTGCGCTCTTCTCCTCTACCTTGGCACACTGATAACTGAGATTAAATAAAAAAATGGTGGGAAAACTTCTCAAGAACTCCGTTGGGCAGAGTGATTATAGATCCATTTGTTATGGAGGAGGTCGGGTGGTCGAACCCAGCCTCCTCCCTCTTTTACATAACCATAAAATATTTTTAAAAGGGGGTCAGGTTGGGCCCGCCTTGGGCAACCTGCCCACCCCACCTACTGCTAGCTCCAATGGTCGTATCCTTCTTAAATGGGTGGAGTTGGTTGTTGGTTATGTTATCGCTCAGGTTGTCCCTAGGCTCCTAATAGGGATACGGCCGAGGTAACCACAAACCAATCTTTGGATTACAGGTTCTAGCCCACCTGTAATCGGAGAGGGCTCTCTCCTTCTGATTCAACCTTAGTTGATGATTTTAGGCTAACTTTCTGACTTCAAGGGAGTGTTTTTTGTGATTGGATGGGAGGTAGGATTCTCGAGGAAAGAGGCAAGGTAAGGTGTGATAAGTTTCGAACCATTGGGCATGGAGTCACAGATTGAGGCTTGCGAGCATTTTCTTGGTCACAAGGGGATACAGAGCGGGATAGCCACACAGGATACAATTTTCTATCTGCTGAAAGTACGGAGTGGACATCAGGGATGAAAGGAAAAGGAGAATCATTTCATCATGCTGATAAAGAGGAGAAATGGATGAATGGGATCCAGGAGCATTTAAGAATTCCTAAGACATGCACTCATATGTGAAAGAAACAACGTAAACCAGATCATTTAAGAATACAAGCTCATAACTGTTTCTGAAGAAATAGAAAAGTGCAGAAATTGAACTTCAGGTGTAGTGAAACAAATCTTAAGCTATTCTTATTTTCTGCAACTTAGAAAGCGGAACGGTGGTAAAAACATGAAAATGAATAGAGGAGAGAAACACTTATTGAATCATGTAGAAGCACAGGAATTCCGTAATCATTCCTTGACCAATGGAACACATCAGGTAGTTTCGCAATCCATGCTTTCAGCAATCTTTGATTATGGAAAATATGACAGTTACAGTGCGGGTCTCTGCTCAGAGACAATGCTGGGAAGCAAACTAACCAACCTACTAACAACCAACCAACCCCTCACTACATTGTTCAGGGTGGTATATATAAGCAAAATATCGGAAAGACATTCATTACAATTGACCTAGACAGGTCTGCTAGAAAAACTCTTCAAAAATCTAAGTGTTGCTGGAATTAAATGCAGGTGAATCCTTTTGGCTGCGCTGGGGGCAGCTGGATCAGAAAAGACTACAATGTGGCCCTTGGAGGCCTGATGCGGTGTTGCTGGAATGATTGCGCTTTGGGAGCTGTAGTTCTGCTCTGGTGCGATTTAAATGTGCAATGATTATGATTTGAGGGCTTCGAGTGGCTTTGCCCTCTTTCTGTGACTCAGCTGGAAGGTATTAAATGTTTTCCTGCTTCGGGCCGCTGCTTAAGATTTTCACTGATACTCTTTGCCGCTACATTGATGGCTTCCGCCGTCTACTGATACTCTTTGACACACTTGATACCTGATGATTTGATCTGATACACTTTAAACTCTGTCATTGATCTTCTGTTGTCTTTAAACCAGATCAATTTGGCACGATCAGGCGATTTTCAGGCTTTTCAGCGCAGAATGGGCCAAGGAATCAAGAGATTCCCCCAAGATTCCCCTAAATGGCCTATTTCCCGTAGAGAAGCGCGATTCGCGCTAATCGCGCATCGAAAAATGCCTCTGTTTCTTGTTCTGGAGCTCCGAAGTGCAATTTCTCTTCCTGCGCGAATTTTTGATTTTCTGGCTGCTGACGTCAGCCTGCGGTAGGTCCCTGGTACAGACATGTCATGGCGAGGTGCTGATGCTGAAGGCGATGCGATGAACTTCTCTGATGCGATCGCAATATCACATCGGCTGGGAACGAAAGGGTGGTTCAATCGGACATTTGGCGCTTGCGACCATCGATCGCTGATATCGCGATATCGCGTCGAGTGGCAACGGATGAGTCAAAACTTGAATGGAGAAGAAACTGCCATCTTGCGATGCGATCTGGCTTTCAAGGGTCTGCGGGTGTTAAGGAAGTCAGCAAGGGTTTGCTGCGATCGGAAGAAGTAAGTGGGTGAGAAAGGCGTTTGAGGCTTCAGAAGGGGTCCGATCACCTCAGAGGGATTTGCATTGTATTTGGAAGATGGTTTGAAGGGTAAGGGTTCTTGCTAAGTTTCAGGTAAACTGAGCGATTCCCAGGGGTACTTATGGTTATTTTTCAACCAAGGGGAGGGATATTTATATAGGGGATGATTTACATAATATTAGTAGGGGGATGGGAAAATATAGGGAGCTAAATAATAATGTTAGTGGTTAATATAGAGATGGTAAGAAAGCACTAAGTTCAGGAGACCTTAGGCTGTTACAAGGGGATAGAACCATTCTTCAGAGAGAGTATGGGACAACTTTGAGTAAAGCAGATCTTTACTCAAGCAACTACTATGAAAATGATGAAACTTAAGAGGTATCAAGCAGATCTTGACCTCCTTTGGGGAAGTTAGTTAATGATTGGGGAAAAAATGGAGAAAGGGAGTTAGTTATACCTGTTTTTGAGCTTCTCGCATAGAACTGCCTGCTGATTGTGTCCTAAGTAAAGATGACGTCTGGAAATCTGGAACTGATCAGCATTTAAGATTCAGCAACCTCAAATCTACCTACCCAACCTACTTACCTAACATTTTTTCTTCTTTTGATTTGGGTGCACTTAGACTTGCAAACCCATCATTCTCTTTTTCCTTTTCATGCTTTCCTATCTACAGACTACCCTTATTTCATCCGAGGGCCCAGATTAAACTGTTGGGCTCCTTTGATTCTCTACCTATCTAAGAATCTGCCAAGATTAGACTGTTTGGACAGATTTACATTCTCTATATTCTAAAACAGGAAATTTAAACCTAGGGAGACCAAGATTAAGCTATTTGGACCTCCCTTTAACTGAAAGTTGGCGATACCAGGATAACTTCTCAAAATTTGGAAGGCAATTAAATGGACTCCGATTAGCCTTCTTCACTTGGAGACTGTTTAAGCAAATATGGAGCATTGCAGCAAGCAAAGTATGACATATTTGGCCTGTAAAACTGCCCATCATGAAATATGAGTAACCTGCTGCAGCAGGAGGCTAACACGGCGGATGAGAGAGAAAACTACTCACATCAAACAGGTAAACATCATGCAACTTGCCCGCCCGATATGAATGATGACCGTAGGATATGGGGGGCCCAAATCAACGGCGGAGGTGCATCACGATAAATGACCGGATTTGACAAGTTATAAAGCAAGATTACATTGGATTTGAAGTCCGATGTGGAGGATGAGTGTTGGAAATAATACTGAGGGGGGGGTGAATCAGTATTAGAAAATCAAACACTTTTTCATTTCCATACTCAGATTCATATACGCTACTTCAGTTAAGGGAACCCGCGTGTATACGTAGCTGTGTCTAATGCAACTAGCGTATATCCAGTAAACTTATGATTCAGTTAATCCATTAAATGTTGATCTTTAATTAGTGCATCAGAACTTCATTAGACATAAGAACAGTAAATAGGTGCAGTAAAATAGAACAGATCATCACACATAAGAAGCACACATGAACACCATGATGTAAGGTGGAAACCCAATGTGGGTGAAAACCACCTGCTCCAATTTGTCTCTATATTCCTTTAATAAGAAACTTCTTTTTACAATATTTATGTACTGGTGCAGTCTTATACCATTATGTAGGCTTCTACCTGCAGAAGGCTACAACCTTCTCTCATTCTCCAGCTTCTCCTAGAAGGGAGCTACAACCCCCTTAGCTTTTGTACTAGCCGATCCATTTACTAGTACATAAGTGCCGGCCTACTGAAGGCTCCAACCTTCACTCGTTTTCCAGATGCTCCTGGAAGGGAGCTACAACCCCTTGGCTCTTGTACTGGCCGATATTCTTACCAGTATGTAGGCACTGGCCTACAGAAGGCTATGATCTTCTTTCTTCCTCCAGGGACCACGTTTCATAAATTTTCATACTGGATACTCCTGAAGCACAACACCATAATCTGAAGGCCACGTTTCATCAAATTTTCATACTGGACCCATCAACAACATTGAAGCACACAATCAATCACCACTGCAAAACATCTATCAACTACACCTGCATCATTGATCTCTGAATCACCCAATACTAGAACACTGAAACCCTGTCAACAACACAGTCACCAGAACACAGAACAGACAACAGAACTCTGCAATAACAACCAAATCCAACTGCAACTTCAAAATATCATACTTCATATTGTATACACTACTCTGATAAACCCAACCTGCGTGTATACGCACTTTTACCAAAGCTAACCCACGTACAGATCTGCAAATTCTAACTTATAACTTTGCAGCTATTCCAGACATCAATTATACCTAGAACATAACATTTACAAAATAAACATGCGTCAATAATTCAGATCTAGTCCATCCATGATCAAACCATATCATGATAAAACATTCCAAGCCTTAAGATCTTGCTCCATCATTCATCATCATCCACATGGGTGCTTCCTTGGTTCAAATCAAGCAAAGCATCACAAACCCATAACCTGCATACTAGATCTCACACTTCATCAGACATTCATCACTTGCACACTTGCACCACCCTTTGGCCTAATGATCTTCTCCTTATATAGGTTTAGGCCTCTCTCAATACCATGGTCCAAAACCATGTATAACCAATACCTTGGACCCAATACCTGGGGTCAACACTTCGGACCAAATACCATGGACCAATACCAAAATACCATGGACCAAAACTTAGTTTTCCGACATGTACACGCCTTTCCTTCTATGAACCTGCGTGTGTACGTATACATGCCTTTTGTTCTTCTAACCCACGTGTATACGCACTTTCATCAAGATTATCCTTCGTATACCTCTCTCTTGACCTGTTGCACTATGATCTGTCATCTGAGTTAGTTTCCATCAAGGACAACACCTGTATCATACCTCTAAGTGAGTTGACATCAAGGACAACACCGTATCATAATACCAACAATCTCCCCCTTTGGACTTGATGGCAACCACCACACCAAGTCACTCTCCCCCTTTGACATCAAGGGCAAAGGGAGGACCAAGATATTCTCTTCTTTGATATACATTCTACTATCCATAATCCCCCTGAGTACATGCTAAAGATTCTGATTGAGCTCTCCCTTTGTACATGCCAAGATGTACCAATCTGTCCATGCTCCCCCTGACCACATGCAAGGTCTGCAAAAGCATAACATGACTCTATACATACATTGCCAATGACCTTCCTAAAGACTCATACATACATCAATCTCCCAACCAAGTGGGGATATATCAAATTTTTAAACATGACTCAAACACAAGAACCATTACATCATCCATCCCATGCATAGTGGGGTAACAAGATACATCATATGACTCACAAAGACCAAGGACCTAAACAAGACCATGACAGTTATCAGCAGCTGTCATACACCATATGATCCGCACTATAAGCATCTGTCACTAGTACCCAGACTTGTAATACATAATTCCAACAATGCATTATTCGAAGCATATGCTCCCCCTGAGCCTGTGCCAATCCATCATCAACCAAAGCAGATAAGTGACTGAACCATATCAGACTTCTGTATTGTTTCTTTCCTTCGGAACATCATATACGCGACTGTGTAGCGTCTAACGCGCGTATATACGCTACTTGTCTTCATGAAACCTGCATATGAGATTTAGAACACTGATGTTCCACACTTTCAGCTTCCTCTGAGTCTGTCGTGTCTGTGTACTATGCTCTGCCACATCTTTCTGGTTGTACTTCCTTTTTCTTCCATATCTTCAACTATGATGATGTTTTCTCCTTTTGGTATGGTGCCCAAAATCTTCTCCTGCATTCCTTTGCTATGTGTCCAAGCTTGTTACATGCATAACATCTTACATGTTTCATATTCCTCCTAAAACTGTCAATGGCTTTGTGACCAAACATATTGCAAGCAAAAAAATATCCATTAAAGTACCTGGAATGTGATGATGTTTCTGTGTGACGGTCTTGAACCATTCTACTTCTACATCTGGCTGCAACATGTCCAAGATTATGACATACATAACATTCAACATTATTCATCGGAAGAAATAATCATATATCACTTCCACAGTTAGGAGCAAAAGATTTTCTTTGAGGAATTTCTTTCCTTGGCTGTTGATGGGGTTGTCCTCTCATCTCCTTGTTGATCATTTTAGATTTCTCATTAGAGTTCCTTGCCTCACCTTGTGAGCTAGATTCACCTTCAACAGATTCATAAAAACCAAGGCCAGTTTTGATAGCAGGCGACCTTTGGCTACTAAGAATATCATCCAAAATCTTAGTGTTGTTTTGAAATTGTAATAGTTTATCCTTTTCTTCTAATTTACCTTTCAAGATGTTTACCTCAACCTGATGTTGTTCTTCCTTTTCCAGACATTGCTCCTTCAAAATTTCTTCATACTTTCTTCCTTCTTCCACTTGTTGCCTTAGTTTGTGTTGAGTGTGGAGCATGATTGTTTAGGGTTCTTTGTTTCAACCAGATGTATACCCCAGGAAGTTTGTACACCCCTCCACGAGGGAGGGTGCGGGGGAGGGGAGGGGGGCTTGTCCCCCCCCACGGGGGTTCAGGGGGGCTGATCCCTCCCGGTAGGGGTTTCGAGAGCAGCGCCCCCGAAGCTAAAAATAGATGTAAAATTTCCTTGTAAAAGTATAGTAATTTCTAGTAAATCTGGGTTGTTCATTAGGCAGATGATCTGATAGTAGAAATTATGTTTAGTTTAGGGTTTTTTTCCCTAGAAGGCAACCCCTCTCTTTGTATGAGGGCATTGTATTGAAGCTGTGTAATAGATGTGTATTCTCAGAGCGAGAAACGGAGAGGTGAGACTGTGAGAGAAAACAAAGGATATTACAGTAGATCTGTTGTAGGTTGTGTCTCTTCATTTTGTTAGATAATAGAAAGGAAGGACTAGCTATTTGGGGTGGACGTAGCCCAAATTGGGTGAACCACGTATATCTGTGTCTCTCTAGTTTTATGCGTTTTCTGTGTTTATATTTCTGCATTATTCTATGTGTTCCATTTCTTTGTAATATATAATTTTCTAACATCTGGTATTAGAGCTGAAGGTCTATTTGGCTGATAAACTCGGAGGAAAGAAGGGTTCCTCGTTCGAGTGGGAGCAATGGCATAAGATGGTAAGTTTAGGGTCGAGAAATTTAACGGCCAAAACTTCTCGCTGTGGAAGATGCGGATGGAAGATTATTCGTATCAAAAAGATCTGTACCTACCATTGGGCAGAAAAACAAAGATGCTGACGGGTATGACAGATGAAGAATGGAACCTCCTCGATAGAAAGGCACTCGGAATAGTACGGTTGTGCCTCGAAGCGTCAGTCGCCTTCAACATTTTGAAGGAAACAACGACAGAGGGTTTGATTAAGGCGTTGGAGAAACTATATGAAAAACCCTCGGCCTCAAACAAGGTATTTCTTATGAAACGGTTATTTAATATGAAGATGTCAGAAGGTGGATCTGTTACAAATCATTTAAATGATTTTAATACTGTTACAAGTCAGTTATGTTTTGTAGGGGTAAACTTTGATGATGAAGTTAGAGCTCTGTTATTCTTGTGCTCATTACCAGAAATTTGGAATGG
>APFE030929416.1:74233-93406 GCA_000404065.3 Pinus taeda | reverse complement strand
GCCAAAAAGGTATGTGATCTCTCCTCTTAAGCTCAAATAGGAAGTCTTGATTTCACTAGCATTTACCCTCAAAAGTTCAGCTTCTAACCTCTCTAGCCACTGACCCAATACCTCAATTTATAGTGCAATGGAGATCAGTTACCAAGTCCTCCTTCAAAGGGATAGAATCCTCCTTCAAAGGGATAGCTCCTCTCAACAAGGGATTAGTTCCTCCTCTTATGGGATGCATGAACCACTTGGAGAGAACAATCCACGTAACAAATCCTTCTAGAAAACTCTAGAATTAACCTAAGATGAGTTTTTTAAGATAAAAATTGCGCCTTTTGACTTTCACAGGGGTATGCACCCTCCCCTTTACATACAGAGCGTATAAGTACGCAGATATCCTGAACAAAAGGTGCAGGCCCGCAGGCAAAAGTGTGAGAAAGTGTGGAACCAGAGTTACATGCTTTTTTGATGTCTTTCTCTCATTTCTAAAGCTTGTTTTGAAGAGCTGAGGTTTGAGACTTGCTTAGGAAGCTGGCATAGGTGGTGATAGACCCATACCAACTGCAAATAATCATGGTGACGATATTTTTGTGTAACAGTTCCTATGGAGGAGGAGCCTTAGACTGATGTGGAGCAGCCGCATGCAGAGGTTCCAGGAGTGGAGACATCCACTCAAGCAGAGTCTTCCAGAGATGAACGAAAGTGCACAAAAGAAGCTGACAGATTGTTGGAGGATGCAAGAGAGAATGTAGGAGCACGATCTTCTCAGTGCAGATAGAGGAGGTCACCTGAGAGGTACACTGGATACATGGCCCTTGCTGGGGAATGTGTTGATACTGAGACATCTTCCTTTGAGGAAGCAGTGCAGCAGCCGATTTGGGTTGATGTTGTGGTGGAGTAGTATGACTCCATAGTTCGTAACAGTGTTTGGGACGTGGTTCTGAGACCGGAGAACAAGTCAGTTGTGAGTTACCATTGGATTTACAAGGTAAAGCAAGTTGTTGATGGTAGTGTGGAGAAGCATAAGGCAAGATTTTTTGCTTGTGGCTTTTCACAGGTCGAGAGGATCATGTTGTTGCAGTATATTTCGATAGAGGAGAAAGATGCTGACATTTTGACAAAGGCATTGTCAAAGTGTAAATTCAAGTTCCATAGAGACAGGATCAGGGTGGAAGATAATCCCTTTCTTGTTGAGAGGGAGTGTTGAAATATGGCAACAAGAATATTGCAATTTAATTTGTCCTTGAATTAAATTGTGAATTAAAATCAAATTTAGCTTTAACAGCTACTTGGAAATAATTAATTTATTTATTTTCAATTAATTATTTGGAGAAATTCAAGTTAGAAGTCTTTCTGAAGTCATGCAAGAGTTGTCCCTTAAATTAGGAAGATAATATTGAGCTATATTTGAGTTGTAATTAGTTAACTCAGTTTACTGAGTTAAGTCCAATTAAATTAGTTCCAAATTGTTTGAGGAACTAATAGTGAGTTAACAATGAGTTGATGCATTAATGCATTCAACTAGTGCTACTCCAATTAACTGAAGATTCCCTCATCAGAAACTCATGCATGTCTATTATGAGAAAGACCCAGTTGAGATTAATGTTCAAGCACAGTGTACTATCAGTTGCATGTGTTTTCTCATGGAGAAAACTCATGCATGCAATCAAGGATTCATCCTTGAGGATTGCGCAGTTTTGAAGGTTTGTTTTTCCACTTGGTAATAGGGAAATCATTCACAAGGAACAGTGCAAGGAAATAGGAGCTTGGAGGGCAGAGAGGAAGGCTAGAGAGAATCCAAGATTTCCTGTGAGCATCTGTGAGGATTGTACTAAGAGCTGGCTAGCTGTGAGAGCTAAGGCTTTGTATAATTCCTATGTATTTCCACCATGTATGATAATACAATAGTGTGGGGTTTTTATCTGAGACTTTCTCCAAAGTATTTTCATGTGTATTGTGCCATTGATTTTCTTCTTCTGGTTATATTGTTCAGCTCGATATTTAAGCTTCCACAAATTGATAGTAGAATTAGGTTATAGTATTTCGCTTTGATTTATATTGCATTATCAAGTTAACCTATCACATATTTTCTACACATCCTAGCTCATAGGAGTGTTGCATTTTTTACCACATAGTGCCTCAAAAGGACTCGTCCCCAGTGACTCCTAATATTCATTATTGTATGCAAACTCCACCAATGGTAGGAAATCCTCCCACATCTTTGGCTAATGCATGACATACATTCTCAACATGTCCTCCAAAATTTAGTTAACTCTTTCCATCTAGTTGAATTCCTAAGAATGATAGGCGATACTAAAAACCATCTGGGTTCCAAAACCAACAAACAACAACTTCCAAAAATTAGAATTGAACATGGCATCTCAATCTAGCATAATCTTCTTAGGTACCCTATGTAGCCTGAATATTTCTTTCATGAATATATGGGCTATATCAATAGCTCTGTGAGTGGACTTGACAATAATGAAGTGAGTTGCCTTGCTCAACTTGTCCATGACCATTATTATGTTTGGTTTCCTTTGGAAATCCCATAATGAAGTCCATAGATATGACTTCCCACCTCCACTCAAGGATTGGCATTGGTTGCAACAATCTTACTGGATGCCTACATTCTACTTTTACTCATTGGCACTCCAAGAACTTGGAAATATATTCAACATCTTCCTTCTTCAATCATGGCCAATAATACATTTTCATTATGGTTGTTAACGTATTATGATAACTAGGATGACCATAGTAAGGTATTTTATGAAACTCATCCATGATGAGCCTCCTCAGATCAGCTACATTAGGAACATACTTTTTATTTTTGAACAACAACATACCATCATCACTTATCTAGTAACTCTTACTCATGGAACCCTTTGGTTCCTCCTCCGAACATTTCTTTACATGTTGGTAGTTTTCATCATGAGACAATGACTCTTTAATATTTTCTATGATGTCCATTTTGCAAGTATTCAATATTTCCAGATGAGCCTCTTGTAGACTCCTGTTGAGTGCATCTTCCACCTTAGTTTAATTTATTTGATGTGCTTTATCTCAAAATTGAATTCATTGATTAAAACCAACCATCTTGTTTGTCTGGCATTTAACTTAGGTTGGTCAAATATATATCTCAGTCCCCCATGGTTTGTCATTAACACAAACCTTCTCCCTGTTGAGTCATGGAAAAGGTATGCATATGTTATTTATTTCATCATCCTTTTCCTTTAGTTATATCCATTTTATATCCTAATATGTTAACATATCAAAGGATTATGGTAAGAATGAGGAAATTTTCTGTAATTAAAATTTAGCTAATCGTTATCCTTCTTTATGCAGGAACAATACGAAAAGGAAAATTGTTGTTCCCTAACCAAGGAATAGGGAAAAGCAGCAAGCCAAGGAGGGAGCGCGACAGTTATAGATAAGGACAAAACAAATCACAGGGATCAGCGTAAGGAGGAAAAATGACTGAAGTTGGAAAATTGCGTGAATCCCTCAGGATCTCTTGATCCTGAGGGATTGCTTTTACTATTTATCTTTTTACCTCTTTCCCATTATAAAAGGCAACGATTGTAAGCAGAACAGGGGGGTATTACCATTGAGAAATTGTAACTTTTATCATCGACTCTCGTTGTTGAGCAGATCACGAACTTACTGTAACGCTTATGCAATTATTAATATATAAAATAGTTTTTGTTCCTTCGCATCTCCAGAAGTAACCTGGCGGTGTTCACTAGCGGCTAAGGGCTTGACCTTGGTGGATTCACTTGTTGTTCCTGTATCATGCATTTATGATTCTTGCAGTGTGATGGTTTGATTGAATTTCTACTTTCTGCAATTGTATCACTTTGCTATTTCCTATTTTCCAACCTTAACGGAATTGTGTTGTTTATATATCTTGCAGTAATATCGTTGATTCAGTTTATTGTTATTTCAGATCTAGTTATTTAGTTAAGCATTCTATTTTGAAATCATCTACTGTAAAGAGGATTGACTACTGTTGTCAAAGCTCTCAGATTGAGATCATCTGCTGTTTATATTGAGAATTGTGTTTGATTGAGAATAAACCAGTTAAAAGAGGAATGAGTTATTACTACTGTATTCTCGACTAATGATTGTTGTTACTTTGATGAATGTCTGATTTAGTTTCATTAGAGGATTGAGTTTTATTTTAATTGCAATTAGAATTTACCTGCTGAATCCATTTACTCTTGTATTTGAAAGGACTATACTGCAATTTAGAAGCATTACTGTATGAGTTAAATAGCTGCCACATATTGTGTACACTCTTGAAATAGAAAAACTTGCCCGGATTGATAATTAATGTGAAGATAATTAGGAGTTAAAAAGGCACCTTTTATCACTCAACATTTTGGCGTCGTTGCCGAGGAGAATGTAGCCATTTCTGAGGAGTAGTGTACATCTGATGATTGTTGTTAAAGAAGAATTGGGTTTTGAAAATGGAAGGTAAGAACCTACGTAATGAGCAAGTAAAGTGCTTGCTCCGTCGCCCACTTTTCAGCACAATTAGAGAAATCTGAAATAGGTGTTTACTGCTTGGGAAAGAATTGGGTATTAAAAACGAAAGGTAAGAACCTGCATACGGAGCACATAAATTGCTTGCTCCCCCGCCTGCTTTCCAGCAAAATTGTGTAGAACTTAGGGTAGAGATAAATATTTGAATTGTGTGTATGATTAAGAAGAAAAAAATTGAAAATAATCCAATTCCACTACCCAAACATGACAAGGCTAAGGGACCGGTGACCCTTGGACGATCAACTTTCATAGACGACATCATAAAGAAAGTCAAATCTCACCCATTAGTAGGTCCTAGAAAAGTTGCTTCTAGACAACCTAATGGCTCCCTTCGGGCCACAGGCTCACCATTTGTAGCCTTCGCTGAGGTCCACAACAAAATAGAAGAGACTAAGTAGAATTTTCAAGAAATTGAAAATTCTCGCCCAATTTCTTCACAAGAAGGGAATTCTAGTAATCTTCGTGAAGGAGGAGGAGAAACAGGGGAGACAGAGGAGCCAAGATCCTCTCAGGTAATAATTCAACCAGGAACACTCAGCATCCCAAATAGAGGGAGCATTGTTAAGTTCATTCAAGAAGAAGCAACGAAAACAGAGGAGCCAAGATCCCCGCAGGTAGTAGTTCAGCAAGGAACACTCATTATCCCAGACCAAGGGAGTGTTGTTAAGCTCATTCCCACCCTTTCTAGTCATCCTAGGAATAACTCTATAGAGATCCCAGAACGGTATTGGCACATATTTGATCAAAGGGCCAACAACCCATAAACACCTCAGACCTCCACATTACAGTATCCCATTGTTGACACAGCGGTCAACACACCTATGAAAGCCATCCCTCTCCAAAATATTCTACATTTCATGGGCTGACATCAGAGGATCTAGATGCATTCATGTTTGAGTTTGATGTATTGTGTTGGGGGTATGATTATACCACCGACCCCAAAAAACTAAAGTTGTTTCCCTCTACATTGAAAGGAGCAGCCTTGCGATGGTTTACGGGATTAGGTGGAGGCACAATGAACGATTGGGAACAAATGAAAACCGCTTTCCTAAAAAAGTATCAGGACTATTGCAAATCCAGGGAATTGAAAGACAAAATATTCCAAATCGTAGCAAGACCAAGTGAAACATTAGAAGAATATGTGGAACGATTTCAATATAACCTCTAGTGGTCTCCCTATGCAACTATGCCTTTACCTGATAGTGTGTTGAAAACTACACTAATTAAAGGGATGAAAGAACAATGGATAGAAACATTAAATATTATGGGTAAAGGTGATATATATCAAGAGAATTATGCTGACATCATTAATTTGTGTATCAGGTGTTCAAGAGGTAGCATGAGATTAAAGCCAGCGAAATGCGACATGAACACAAGGGACAACAAAATCTTTGGTGGAGGTATAACTCACACAGAAATTGGAAACCTGTTAGAGGATTTCAAAACTAATATTTTGGGAACTCTGACAATGCAATTGGACATTATGCAAGCCAAATAAAAGTAGGCGAAAGCAGAACAAAACTTGGTGATATTATGTCCTAGATGCAAAAAGAAGCATAGTCACAAAGAGTACCCACTGGATATGGTGCAAACCTGTGCTATATGTACAAAAGATCACACTACAGAAAGTTTCCCATCACTCCCAGGGCTAAAAGAAGTCTATAAGGAGGAAAAAGAAGATACAAAAGTAGTCTACCTGCTAAATCATCATCGCCAATGGTAACCACGACAAACAGGTATGCCGACTGATCCATCCTCTTTCTTTCAAACGCCACAATATAATTCACAAAAATACACGAGAACCATGTGGCAGAACCAGCCATCTTTTTCCAATTGGTCACAATAGCCATTCCCTATGCCACCTTGGCCCAACCAATCAAATCAAAATAACACTTGGCTAAATTCCTCTCACTTCCCACCATTTTGGCAAAACAATGCATATCAATCCCAATGGCCACCCTCAACTTCACGGAACCAGAAAGGGCAGTCAAGCTGGCAGAGACCTACAAATCAGCCAACAGGAACAATCCCCCTACCTCAACCCACACAGCCAGCACCCTACACATTGCAACAAAACCCTCAAACCAACTTACGACCACAGCTCCCAGCCCAACCCAACCCGAACCCCAACAACAGACTGGTTCAATCTGTGCAAATTATTGAAGGACGAGAGCCAGAAACCTAGTTAAGGGAGTGTAATGACCTTCAATTAAGATATGGGTAGATAATAGAATCAGAGAGGGATAAGAATGTTCAAATTGAAGATCCATTACCTATAGAACAAGCACCACCAGAACAGAACATGGTTAGACAGAAAACTCATGATCAAGCAACCACCTCTTCTCCACCATTCCCATAAAGATTAATCATTCCTCGCCCAATCGAACATCCTGATTTCGATCTTCTGGGAGAATTGAAAAATTTGTGTATAAAAATACCACTCCTCCAGGCTATTCAAGACATCCCAATTTATGTAAAAACTATTAAGGAATTATGTATGAGAAAGCCAAAGAGGAAAATAAAAACAAATCCAACTATCCATGTAGTCGGTACCTTATCTGATTTACTATCAGGAAGAGAAACACCTATAAAATATGAGGACACAGGAAATCTTATAGTCACGGTGCAAATAAATGGATGCTCCTTCCCCAATGCCTTAGTTGATTTAGGAGCAGCAATCAATATTCTTACAACCACAACTTGTCAAAATCTTAGCATTACATCCTTGGACCCAACAACGACCTTGTTGGAATTAACTGACCGATCGGTAGTCAAACCAGAAGGCACATTACAGGATGTAATGGTGTCTGTAGACTCTTGGGAATACCTTGCAGACTTTCTGATCATCAATCCTAAAAACTGACTCGATGGACATCCCTTAATTCCAGGTAGACCTTGGCAAGCAACTGCGGATGTGTACATAAGCTGTCGAACAGGAAGCATGACTATAGCAAGAGGAAGAAATGTAAATAATTTAGCCTTATATCCTCCAGCTCAGCCAAGTTTAACAATAATCAAAACCAGAAAACAACCTATAACATATCTAATTAAAAACATTATATCACCGCTAACCATAGAAGATGCTCTCGAATTTAACGATCAAACAAAATATGACATCATTAACACCTATATTAACCAACCAGATGTCGGATCCCATCTAAAATGTCACATGATCGAAGCAACATTTGATAGCGAAATAGAAGAAGATCCCCTAAAAGATATTAATGATCAATCAATACCAACCACCTCTGTTTATAACAGAAAAACCATAGAAATTGAGCCAGGAAAAACTTTGAATATTAGCAAAAACCTGACTGCTGACCAAGAGTAGAGTTTGTTCAACTCCTGATAAAATATAAAGAGGCCTTTGCATGAGATTACCCAGACATGAAAGGGATTGATCCCCAATTATGCATGCACCACATTTGTACAGATAAGGATACTAGACCCATTTGACAATCTCAACGGAGGTTAAATCCTCATCTTAAAGATATTTTTAAAGCTGGACTACAAAAATTGCTAGATGTAAACTTTATCTACCCAATATCTGACACCAAATGGGTCTCTCCATTAGTAGTGGTGCCGAAAAAGAATGGAAAATGGAGTATATGTGTCGACTATAGAGAGTTTAATAAAGCAACCCAAAATGACCATTTTCCCTTTCCGTTCATTGACCAAGTCTTAGACACATTGGCAAGGAAAAAATTCTTTTCTTTCCTAGATGGCTTTAGTGGATACAATCAAATTTAGATTGCCCTTGAAGATTAGGAAAAGACTATCTTTACCTGCCCTTAGGGAACATCGCTTATAGGGTCCTACTTTTTGGGTTGTGCAATGCACCTGCAACATTTCAGAGGGCTATACTCAACATTTTTTCAGATCTGATAAATGAAGGGCTCGAGGTGTACATGGATGAATTTACACCTTACGGAGATGACTTCGAGCCAACATTACAAACATTAGAGAAAGTTCTGCAAAGATGCATTGCCACTAGACTCTGTTTAAGCAATGAAAAATGCCACATGATGATGATAGAGGGCCTCATCTTGGGGCACTATATCTCAGTAGCTGGAATCCAAGTAGATCCAACAAAAATTCAGATAATTCTTTTAATACCTACCCCTTCCACACAAACAAAGGTACGCAGTTTTTTGGGATTTTCTAGTTACTATAGAAGGTTTATAAAGAATTTTTCTCAGATTGTTGCACCGTTATAAGCACTAATAAGAAATATTGATTTCATTTGGATAGATAAATGTGACAGCGCTTTTGAAGATTTAAAATGGCTTGTATCAACAGCCCCAGTATTAAGAGGCCCAAACTAGGATTTGCCATTCCAGATTTCATCTGACGCTTCAAACACAGCCATTGGAGCAGTTCTCGGCCAAGAGGAAGATAAAATGCCATATGCAATATACTATATTAGAAAAAATCTATCTCCTGCTGAATTAAATTATACTGTTACTGAAAAAGAATTTTTGGCTGTAATCTATGCTATCAATAAATTCAGACATTATATAACAGGATACCCTGTGGTTTTATACACTGATCACTCTACTATTAAATATCTAGCCAATAAACTTGTTACAATGGAAGAGTGACAAGATTGTTGATTCTTTTGCAGGAATTCGATATAACAATTAAAGATCGACCAGGAAAGAAAATCCAGTACCAGACTTCCTTTCTCGAATGCCAAAGACATGACTCGGCAGCAGTAGAAGACTAGTTTCCAGATGAACATTTATTTGTTGTAACAGTGAAAACACCATGGTACACGGATGTCGCAAATTATTTGGCAGTGGGAAAATTACCCAAGCACCTGATGCCTAATGAAAGAAAACAAATAGTACAGCGCAGCATGAAATTCTCTTGGATCGGGGGCTATTTATTTCATACAGGAGCTGATATGCACATTAGAAGATGTGTCAGGAAATATGAAATTTTCAACATTCTGAAAGCGTGCCATGATGGGCCGTGCGACGGACATTTTGCAAATCACAGGACTGGTCACAAAGTTTTACAGATGGGCTATTATTGGCCCACCATTTTTAAAGATGCCAAGAAGTTTGTCCAGGCATGTGACAGTTGCCAAAGAATGGGACGCCCCAGGCAGTCTGATGAGATGCCCCTACACCCGCAGATAGTCATTGAACCTTTTGAGTGATGGGAGTTAGACTTCATCGGTCCAATAAAACCATCCTCTAATCAAAAGACATATATATTAGTTGCAACAAAGTATGTTACTAAATGGGTGGAGGCAGAGGCACAACCAAGGGTAATGGAGGATTTGGTAATCCACTTTCTTTTCCAACTATTCGTGCAATCTGGCTTGCCTAGAGAGGTAATTACGGATGGAGGGCCACAATTCACAGGCCATAATATCGTTACAACATTAAAGAATTATCATATCATGCACAAAATCATGACTCCATACCACCCACAGGAAAATGGCCAGGTAGAAAGCACCAATAAAGTGATTGAGGCAATACTCACAAAGACAGTTCCATCACATAAATGTGACTGGGCTACCCGATTGCCAAAAGCCCTATGGGCATACCGTACGACATGGAGAAATACCATAGGATATTCATACCATTTAGTGTTCGGCAAAGAACCTATCTTCCCAATTGAATTTGAAATCCAAACATTGAGGATAGCTCAGGAGGTAGGCTTGGACTTAAACGAGGCACAGATTAATAGGCTACATCAAATCAATGAATTGGATGAAATCCGACTATCAACTCTTCAACACACCGCACTGATCCAACAACAAAGAGCGAAATGGAATGATGCCCTTATTAAAAAGAAGATCTTCCATGAATGAGATTGGGCACTCCTATATGATTCTAGGTTCCAGGATTTCCCCGGAAAACTCCGGACCAGATGGTTAGGACCTTATGAGATACAAAAGGTGCATGATAATGGCACCATCACATTAGCCACTATTGATGGGTCTGACTATTCTTTTAAAGCGAATGGACATCGAGTACAGCTTTATCACAAACCGCTTACCAGGGAGTCCTTTTGCCAGCAGTTACGGGAAGATTCCACCATACAAATTCTCACTGAGGAGGGCAACCCATCCTCAGCATTGACCCAGTGAATAATTCATTTGTTTTTTAATTTTGTACATAAATTTTTCTTTCTATTTTGATCAAATTTGCTTGTATATACTGTAAATAAACTCTTTTTTTCTTTTTTTGTTCCCTCTGAGGAACAGTTGTTGTTCCCTCCAAAGAACAGCAGCCATTCCCTCTAAGGAATAGTTGTTGTTCCCTCTAAGGAACAACAGTCTCCTGCATATTTGATTTTCGTGTTGTTCCCTTTAAGGAACAGTTGTTGTTCCCTCTAAGGAACAATTGTTGTTCCCTTTAAGGAATAGCAGTTCCATGTGTACCTGTTTTTGTTGTTCCATTTAAGGAACAACTGTCGTTCCATCTAAGGAACAACAGTTCCCTGTATATTCGAATTTCGTGCTGTTACATTTAAGGAACAGTTTCTGTTCCCTGTAAGGAACAGTTTTTATTCCCTCTAAGGAACAACAGTCGTTCCCTCTAAGGAATAGCAGTGTCGTATGCATTTGCTTTTTGCTGATCCCTTTAAGGAACATTTGTTGTTCCCTCTAAGGAACAACGGTTGTTCCCTCTAAGGAACAGCAGTGTCGTATGCATTTGCTTTTTATTGTTCCCTTTAAGGAACAGTTGTTGTTCCCTCTAAGGAACAACAGTCGTTCCCTCTAAGGAACAACAGTTTCGTGTCTATTTGCTTTTTGTTGTTCCCTTTAAGGAATAGTTGATGTTCCCTTTAAGGAACAGCAGTCATTCCCTCTAAGGAACAGCAGTTTCGTGTGTATTTTCTTTTTGTTGTTCCCTTTAAGGAACAGTTGTTGTTCCCTTTAAGAACAGTAGTCGTTCCCTCTAAGGAATAGCAGTTTCATGTGTATTTGCTTTTTGTTGTTCCCTTTAAGGAACAACAGTCATTCCCTCTAAGGAACAGTAGTTTCGTGTGTATTTTCTTTTTGTTGTTCCATCTAAGGAATAGTTGTCGTTCCCTCTAAGGAACAACGGTTTCATCTGTATCTGCTTTTTGTTGTTCCCTTTAAGGAATAGTTGTTGTTCCCTCTAAGGAACAACTGTTTCTTTTGGGTTTGTTTTAATGTTGTTCCCTCTAAAGGAACAATAGTTTCGTTCGCATTGTTTTTCTGTTGTTCCAAGGAACAACTGTTGTTCCCTTTAAGGAATAGCAATTTCACATCCAATTGTTTTTCTTTCTTTTCGTTGTTCCTTATAAGAAATAGTTGTTGTTCCTTATAAGGAACAGCTACTATTCCCTCTAAGGAACAGCAATTCAGTGTGCAATTCTGTTTCTTTTTGTTGTTCCTCCTAAGGAATAGTTGTTGTTCCCTTTAAGGAACATCACATTTTTTTGTGTTTTTCTTGATGTTCCCTACAAGGAACAACACTCTTTGTGAGAGGTTTTGTTTAGAAAATAAGCACCTTGTGAATATTATTTCACTGTCTATGATCCTCTATAGGGAAATAATACAAACATATATGTAATGATACAAAATTTGAAAGTTACTAGAACAAGCAAATCAAATATTATCATCTTTAATAAGATTGCTTTGTATTGATTAAAAAAGGGAAGGACACAACCATCTATATCACTTTATTGTCCTTATATTCACTATAAATCAAATTGATTGATTATTTGTACCATGTTGGTTCTTCCCTAACCCCTATAATTCTCTCTACTCATTATCATTGAATAAGAGTAAGGGCATATTTTTTTATTGGTATGTTCAGACTTCTTCCACCATCCCTACTCTTAAGGAGTGTTGAGCCACCCTCTATATATAAATAGGAAGTGCTATCTAAAAAAAAAGGAGAAGGAAAGAAAAAAAATATACATATGTTTACTAACAATTCTATGATTTGTCAGATGGAGGATAGGGGGTCTCATCATGAGCTAGCCTACCATGATCATAAGGAAGCAGCGAAGTGGCATTCCCACTATGGCCACCACATCAGGGATATGATCCAATGGATGCATTAGAAAAATAAAGTCCTTGGAACAGGAGGTCTCATCACGAGCCGGCCTGCCCACTTTTCGCTCCTCCCCAGTGAATGGCATTGTGATTCATCTGGTCACCAAGCTAGCACAGTGGCCTCCATTCTGACATCATAAGGCACTTTCCTAATTATACATAAAGGATCATGGTTCCAAAGGGTGAAAAAGCAACTCTGTCAAGGTTATAAACACCTATGGGAAACAGAAGCTCTGTTGATGGTATTGGAGTCATATTTTCAACACCAATAGTGATTATAACTCCCTTATTCTTTATCTTTACTACAGAGAGATTATTTTCCTAATTCATTTTTGAACCTTTATGCATGAGATATCTTTTAAAAAGTCAATCATAGTGGTTTAAGTGGAATAATGACCGCAAAGCATCTTTTCCACGTCAGATGTCCTTTCTCCCTTTTTGAATCACTCCATGACATCTCCACATTTATTCATAATTCTTGTTCTATGCATCGATTTTAGTGCCCCGATATTTTTTGTGATCCTATGATAAATATGTATACCTTGCCATTTTTACCACTTCTGTACATCGCCCCAGTACGTCATTCCTTCATTTAACCGGTTGAAGGTGACCAATCATTTTAAGGGGGTGAGGGTGACTCCCAAAGCACTCATGCATGTGTGTCAGTACCTTATTTGGTTATACCGAACTATATGGCATTCCATAATAGCAAGTCTTTAACGGTATCTATGCTGAAAAAGTATCATCGGATATTAACAATTTGTTGTTCCATCGTTGGCTCTGTCTATTTTTGTGTTACCTATGTTAAGCTAACAGTGTGTAGAATTCAGGCAAAATGGGAGGAAGAACATTAGATAGGGGGCCGTTGATACTAGCTATTTCTGATGCCGCCAGAGAAATTCTAGTCCGAGCCGGATGGGTTGCATACTTCACATGACTGCAACAACCTAATGAAACCATTGGTATCGAATTCTTACAGAATTTACAGAATGAACATTCTATGATAAGAGGAAGGCAAGTTACAATGACAGATGCAGTAATAGCTAAAGTGTCTAGATTACCAGCAGTCAAACCCATACGGACTCATAAAAAATTGAGGTTGCAGGACGCTATTGCAGTCTTTCGGGACGAGGGACAAGACCTGATTGTCAAAGGCAAAGGAGTTAAACCTTTATCCCTTGGAGAACCATGGATAGAACTAGCCAGAGTCATTCAGAGCTATATCACATGCGACAGAAGAAAAGATGTGGTAAGGCCACGCCATCTTAAATTATTAGCAGTTCTGAAACAGAAATGTTCTATAAACTTGTCTGCGTACTTGAATTTCTTATTGCATGACACTACTCGAAGCATAAAAAAATCTCGGCATATAGATATTGTCGTGAGTCATCATTGCTTAATTAGGCTGATAGTAAGCTACAACCTTATCCAGCATCAAACAAGTTGAGAAGAATTAGTATTTACCATAGAAGGGGGGTTAGCTTTACCTGCTCCTAACCCTGTCCCAAAAAGGAAGAGGACTACTAGCACAGCAAACATTCCACAAAAACATAGACAATCTGCCAAAGTAAAGACAAGCTTGGGAACAGCTGAAAATCCCCAAGATAGTAGCAGCCAACCCATAGAACTATCTAGTCCAAAAAATGAGCAACATTTACAGTTGGAAGGACAGGATGACCAGGAGTCAGAACTTGAGGAAACAGAGCACTCTAGTGAAGAGGAGAGGAATGAAATAGAACTCCCCTTAACACCCAACACAAGTCCCCCACAAGACTTATTTGATATTAAATTGGCCCAAATTTTGGCCAATATGAATGAATTTATACAGCAAGAAAGCCCGCTCAACTTTAATGTTGAGGCAACACAATCGTAAGAAAACTCTGCCCACAATACGAGCATATCAGAAAATGTAATCGATGGAAAAGAACTAGGGGCAGAAGTCACTTAGGAAGAGGTGGACCAAACCAGTAATACACCTCCAGGAGAACCCAGTCGGGTCGGTTTAAATATAGAAGATGTGGGCCAAACAGGAGAAATAGGAACAAGTTAGGGATAGGACACATCTCTTGTAGAACAAAATCGAGATGAGCAACCAAGCTCATTAATAACAGAAATGATTAGTGGAACAGTTGTTCCTTCCAAAAAGAAGAAAAACAAAATTAAAAGGCTTAGAAAGGAACAACAGAGGCTGCAAAAATTAGTAAAAAGACTCAGGCAAAATATAAGGACATTAACAAGGGGGAAAGTTTCAGGTAGAACCCCGGAAACATTGAACGCAACCATTCAAACCGAATTTCATGATACAAAGGTTACTAGGACTCAAACTGAGCCCATATTCATTCAAATTGTTAAGGAACAGCATGCAACTGTTGCAGAAGCAGCTGCCCAAACAGAGAGTTGTACATTTTTGTAACCTCGTTGTTCAAACGAAGGTGGTAACCTCCAACAGCACGGCCACCCAGACAGAAAGACCGACTGTCCATAATAAAAAGACACAGACTATAAGCATTCAGTCCCATAATAAGAACACACAGACAATAAAAATCCACTCTCGTAGCAAGAATACGCAAACAGATATTCAAGCCAAAGATATTATGACAAGCAGTGACCCTAGTATAGTAAATCTTCAAATAAATCTAGCACAGGCTCGGCTTACCATAGAACAGCTTGAGGAGGAAACTGTCCCCCAACAGAGATACCAGGAATTACAGAGACAACTGCAGGATATGAATCTGATAGAAAGTGAGGCATTTGATAAATACAAAAAGGCAGAAGAAAGGATTGAGAAAATAAAGCTCAGATTGGAAAAGGCCAGGAGTCAAATGGATACTATTTTCTCCTTATACACTGATATATTGGCATGCAGATCTCCTACCAATAACTATGCCCTATTTTTGATGCAAAGATACTTACAGTATAAGATCATAGCTGACAAAGATGGAAAACCCATAGAATTGAAAACAGTTGAGGATTTCATAAACTGTTGAAAACATCATGGGGTCAAAGTACATAGGCTATTGTGTGAATTTTTACACAATTTTGTATTAGAAGAAGAACTTGAAAATAACCCCAATCATTTTGTAGGAGATGTACAATTCCAGGCTTTCATTTCATTCGTTGTTAATCAATTGAAATGGTTCAAGGCCCATAACAACTTCCAGAGGAAGGAAAATGGACTGGACCTGTGGGTCAGAGGTGAACCAAAGCACCCATTACAAATGCTGGCCAATCACAAAAGTCCGATGAAGAGGGAAGGAGTAATCAAAACCTTGGGGCCCATTCACAAAGAGATTGTCCAGAAGGGAGTACAATACTTCCTCTCTATTTAGGAAAGCTCTTTGGATGCAGCGAAGTTTAGGTGGACAGTTTCTAATAGTAATGTACAAAACAGGGAGCCATTCCATTATAAAAACTTTAAGCTTGCTACAAAATGCTTTGTTACTTATAGCAACCTCATCTTAAGGGAACGTCCTTATTGGCTAGGTTGTCGGTTCCGTAGCCCTATTGTTTGGTACCCTACCGAAGGTTATAAAGCTATATATGAATTACCTGAAGGGCAGACAGGGCCCATCCTTGAGCTCTTGGCCAAAAATCATGGTTTCAGACCACTTTACGACATTCCTTCTCCAGCTTATTCCTTGACTGCTCTGCACACGAACTACATGGTTTTCATGAGGACATGAAAAAGGGTAAGCAGGGGAGTATGTTGAGTCATGGAAAAGGTATGCACATGTTATTTATTTCATCATCCTTTTCCTTTAGTTATATCCCTTTTATATCCTAAAATGTTAATATATCAAAGGATTATAGTAAGAATGAGGAAATTATCTGTAATTACAATTTAGCTTATTGTTATCCTTCTTTATGCAGGAAAAATACAAAAAGGACAACTATTGTTACCTAACCAAGAAACAACAAAAAGCAGCAAGCCAAGGAGGGAGCATGGCAGTTATAGATCAGGACAAAACAAATCACAAGGATCAGCGCAAGGAGGAAAAATGACTGAAGTTGGAAAATTGCGTGAATCCCTCAGGATCTCTTGATCTTGAGGGATCGCTTTTACTATTTATCTTTTTACCTCTTTCCCATTATAAAAGGCAACGATTGTAAGTAGAACAAGGGTGGAATTATTGTTGAGAAATTGTAACTTTTATCAATGACTCTCGCTATTGAGTAGAGCACGAACTTACTGTAACGCTTATGCAATGATTAATATATAAAATAGTTGTTGTTCCTTCACGTCTCCTAAAGTAATCCGGCGGTGTTCACTAGCGGCTAAGGGCCTGGCCTTGGTGGATTCACTTGTTGTTCCTGTATCATGCATTTATGATTCTTGCAGTGTGATGGTTTGATTGAATTTCTACTTTCTGCAATTGTATCGCTTTGCTATTTCCTATTTTCCAATCTTAACGGAATTGTGTTGTTTATATATCTTGCAGTAATATTGTTGATTCAGTTTATTGTTATTTTAGATCTATTTATTTAGTTAAGCATTATGTTTTTAGATCATCTACTATAAAGAGGATTGACTACTGCTGTCAAAGCTCTCAGATTGAGATCATCTGTTGCTTATATTAAGAATTGTGTTTGATTGAGAATAAATCAATTAAAAGAGGAATGAGTTATTACTACTGTATTCTCGACTGATGATTGTTGTTACTTTGACGAATGTTTGATTTAGTTTCATTAGAGGATTGAGTTTTCTTTTAATTGCAATTAGAATTTACTTGTTGCATCCATTTACTCTTGTATTTGAAAGGACTATACTGCAATTTAGAAGCATTACTCTCTGAGTTAAATAGCCACCACATACTGTGTACACTCTTGAAATAGAAAGACTTGCACGGATTGATAATTAATGTCAAGATAATTAGGAGTTAAAAAGGCACATTTTATCGCTCAACACTCCCCAATAAATAATGGCTCCACACTTTTAAAGCATGTATTATTGTTGCAAGCTCTAAAATGTGGGTGACATAGTTTTTCTCATGTTCATTTAGATTTCTTAATTCATAGCAAATACATGTCCTTCTTGCATCAAAACTCCATCAATCCCTTCCTTACATGCATCCATGCAAACTACAAAGTCCTTCTTCAGATCTGCTATATTCTTACGATAGGCACACATGTGAGTATTTTCTTAAGCTGCTCAAAACTGGTTGCACATTTTAGTGTCCATTGGAATTTTACTCTGATCCTTTGCAAAGCAATGATTGAATGCCCGATATTAGAAAAATATCGACTGAACCATCAGTAATATCCAGCTAACCCCATCAAAGATTTGATCTCTGTGACATTTCAAGGAGTGGGCTACTCCATTCTAGCATTAATATTTTCCATATCTGTAACCACTCCTTCTTTTGAAATGACATGCCCCAAGTAGTGAACATGGGTTTGGAAAAAATTACACTTGTGAGTTTTGCATGCAGCTTATGCTCCCTCATTAATTGTAATACTACTCTCATGACTTCATGCTCTTCTTTGTGTTTTTAATATACTATGATATCATCTACAAAGACCAATACAAATTTATCCAAATAATGTTTGAGTATATTGTTCATTAAGCACATGAATGTGGCTAGGCCATTTATAAGACCAAATGGCAACACTATGAATTCATAGTGGCCATATCTAGTCCTAAAGATAGTTTTGTGGATGTATTCATACTTAATCCTAACCTAATGGTATACAAACCTAAAATCTATTTTGGAAAACATCGCACCACCTCTCAGTCGGTTGAATAAGTCATCAATTCTAGGCAATGGGTACTTTTTCTTTATTGTAGCCTTATTTAGTTGTCGGTAATCTATACACAGTCATAATGTACCATCCTTCTTTTTGACAAATAACATTGTGGTTCCCCATAGTGATATGTTGGGTTGAATGTATTCCTTATTCAACATCTCTTTCAACTGCAACTTCAATTCTACAAATTCAAGAATACTCATGTGATATGGAATCTTTGCTACTAGCATTGTTACCTTAATTAATTCAATGGTACAATTGATGTCTCTTCTAGGTTGTAGTCCCTCCAATTTTTAT
Source organism: Pinus taeda (assembly GCA_000404065.3). NCBI lineage: Eukaryota > Viridiplantae > Streptophyta > Pinopsida > Pinales > Pinaceae > Pinus > Pinus taeda. Next base: position 74,787 of record APFE030929416.1, on the reverse strand, counting down.
GGGAATATGTCTTTAAATTATTTTAGCATTGGGTGACTTTCAAATTGATCCATGTTTCCTTCCAATTCCTCACGTGTATTACATATGACACACATCCCTTTTTTTTGCATCGCTTCACTTGAAACGTAGTTATTTTCTTGAACAAGATCAGTCTCTTCATCCCCTGTAACATTATCTTCTCACCAGTGTCATTGAGGCATTCCAATGCTTTGTTGTTAGGTCCCTATAATACTAGTGATTCCCCCATTAATATTGTAATTGTATCCCTTATTAACATTATTGTGCCCCTATTATCCCCATATTGTTATTATTGTACCCCATAGAATCCCTCTATTGTTATTTTTGTGCCTTTGTATTATTATTGTTAGGTCGGCTTGGTTATATTGTGGCCCCCTAGACTCTTATATATAGAAAGGAGGTTTTGTCATTTGAATCGTCCAAGAATTATTATTTTGTGTAATGTAAAGGAGGTTGCCCCCTCGAAGAGGTTGAATTCTAAGGTGTTCAACTATCTTTTCTATCTTTTTGTGAGTTGGTTTCATAACATTTGGTAT
>APFE030929416.1:49691-62020 GCA_000404065.3 Pinus taeda | reverse complement strand
GGGCACAATAATAACAATATGGGGATTACATGGGTACAATAATATAATAAGGGGGTTGTACTAATAACAATAAGGGGTTACACTAGTAGTATAGGGACCTAATAGACTATTCCCTCTCTTAATCAAGATAAGTTAGAGTAGTTAGCTCTAGATTAGCAATATTATAGTTATTTTTGTATTTTTCACATTGGATTAGACTACATTTAGGTTTAGGAAATCATATTATAATGTATCCTTACGAGGAGAAAACCTTTAAGCGACATCCAGGCCCACATATTGGTCAGAATCACCATCCCAAATGGATAAAGGTATAATTGGGGCCTTGAACAAGTGATCTCGCTAATGTTGGCATGATCATTTCCAAGCATCAATAGTACCTTAATAAATATATAGTGATATGTTATCATAATCAATATCTAAATCCCTAATTAACCTAATGGATTTCCCCTTCTCTTTGATCCTCTCTTTCCTCACCCTATGGTTTCTTGATTTTTTCCAAAAATCAAGTGTCAAATCCACCCTTTGTCTCTCCTTGTTAGTGATGTGTGTGGTAATGCAATCTTCAATCCCCTTCCTTGAGCTATGTGTGGCAACATGAATTTTTTCATTTTCCATCTATATGTCAACATAATTAGGATTTAAAACCATAATTAACCTAGTGCCTATCCCCTCTCTTTCATCCTTTATTTTGTCACCAAATATTTTTTTTCTCTATTTTCCCCTAAAATAAAATGGTGATTCTACTCCCTTTTTATCCTTCATAGTTTTACGAGGGGTTGGGTGGTCTTCCATCCCCACCCTCATGTTGTGTGTGGTAGAAATAATCTATTCATTTGTTACATTTTAGTAAATCTATTAGGGAGTCACTTATATTAATCCTTCCCTGTCCCAAGTGATGGTTCCATCTTTCCTCTTCTATCTAAATCTTTACTTATGCCTTCACCATAGGTAGTGTTGCATCTATTTTCATTAAAATAAGGAGTATTTCCCTCTCCCTTTTTGGCCTTTGAACCAATTATTTTCCAAAGTAATACCCCTTTCTAATACTTACATCTCCATAATGAAGGTTATGTAAGTCAACACCATTAGCATGTCATATTATATAACCACTCACAAGCTTCCTTTCTAGCCTTGTCATTTTTCATGCATTCTTGGTGCTACTCTAATTTCCTCAAGTCTCAATCACTCGTAAGGCTACTGCATGTGACGTCCCAACCTCCTTACTAGGTTGATTCCCATCCCCTTATTGACGAAAAAAAGGGATAATTTCCTTGAGCCTCAAAATGTGGAGAGAGATCTCACCCTTTTCCCCAAGAGTTTTACCTCTTGGGTGATACTATTCCATTCTTCTTCTATGGATCTTTTAAAAAGTGGCAATATTCTTTATCATTCAAGAAACCTCTCATTCGTTCACTGAGGTCCAAATAAGTCTTGGATCTTTCCCTTGATCATTCCCTTATCCTTGGATGCCCTAAGGATTAGCATTTTTGCAACGAATCCACAAAATCTACTTTGAATATGAATCCAAACAATTTAAGTATATGTAAAACCACTTTGAAATCAACCTCATAGTTATTTGAACTTTATTCAAGTAAATTTCCATGTCCTTCACCAACCTTAGATATAGTTCCCTCCTTAGATAATTTTCCATGCAAGAGTGCCCTCAAATGTGAGATAAGTCCTTATAAAAATCACAACATAATTGGTATCCAAGTACACATCCCAACATACCTTCCAATTTAACAAGCATAGACCCTCACAATTCCCTAAGGAAAAGCATACATTTTGGATTTCTCCTAATGACAAGGAAAAACATAAATATAAACAATTTCATAGTTACCTTTTTTACGAGTACTCTTCTCGATGATGGCATCATGTCAATTGATATTTACCCCCAATTATATAAACAAGTATTCATGCCAAAAATGTAACAATGCCATACTATCTCATTTATGCAGACTTGTAAGCATGAGTTTGGATAATAACCCTCCCTTTTTCGTCTCAAGCATATTTCCTCAACCAAGTGCGGAATGTGGTTGTATGAAACCAACCCCTAACAATAACATAATCCACTTTGGAGGATATTTAAGCTAAAACTCAAACCCTAAAATATACCGAAGTTTACTAAGTTTGGTAGTGTCAATAGTGAAGGTCATCACTTCCCCTTGATACTTTTGCTATGGCCTATTTTAAGTTCATTGGAAACAACAATATCTTAATCAAAATAATTTTGTGATTTCTAATAGGTGATGCATTTCATAGGTTCCTATTGGAAATGTTGTTTTCATTGATGTCAAAGACATGGGGATACTACATACGTCCAAGATAAAGATTAACAAATCGAGATTGTTGGAAATATTGTTTTTGTACGGTTGATGCCCAATCTGGAGACTCTATCTTTGAAGCAAATTTTACTCTATTTTGACATATAAAATTGGATCATAATATACATGTTTGGAAAGCTTATTTTGAGACCTTTCTAATAGTATATGGCACTCCCTCTAACTCCACATGAATGAGGATATATGAAATATTTTGTGAGGATTACCCATCCAAAGTACAAGTAGGCCAGCCCAACCGGTTTTACAAGTTAACCCCATTAGTGAATGAAAAAACACTATAAATAAAGGGCATATGATTTCATTTTTCCACAATCCAAGTAAGAATATATCTAAGGTAACAAAAGGAGCTAAGGAATAATTTTTCGAGTGATTCATGGAATCTAAAGGTGGAAGCAAATTTGTGATTTATGGGGTGAACAAGAGATGTTGCCACGTTTTCTACAAGTTTTCTTATGGGATGTTTAAAATCATGAAACTTGGAGGATACAAACAAAATATCTCCATATAGATGTGGTTAAAATTAAGGCCTTGGTTCGCTATACTTTTGGAGATATTGACTAATGAAGTTATACTTAGTGAATGCTCATCAAATGAGTCATCTTAGAATTTTTCCTATAACTTTTATTCTAAGAACTTTCAAAATATGAAACTTGGAGGATACAAATAGAAGATATTCATGTACATGCGTCTAAATTCTATAGTTTGGTTCACTATAATTTCACAAATATGGTCTATGGAATTTAGGATTCCGAAATTCTCTTCAAATCTACTTCAAATAGGTTAGCTTGGTATTTTCGCTATAACTCTCTTTTAGTGATGTTTTAGTCCGTGAAATATAAGAGACAAAAAAGGATATCTACTTGTGCATATGATATAGATTTCAGACCCTGATTCAGTGTAATTTCAAAGATATTGTCTAAGAAAGTTATGATTCCTGAATGGTCATGAAATCTACTTCAAATAGACTATGAAATCTAGAGGAGACAAAGAAGAAAACTCTAGGTACCTACAGTAGAAGTTTCAGAACTAGGTTTTCACAATTAGATACGTGGCATGTTGCGTAATTTTAGTCTTGGGAAGAAGCCAAAAGCAACAAGTTTTTGGAGAAGTAGACTTGGTGAAGGAAGAAGCAGTAAGTAGATCTAGTAAAGGCATAAACAATTAATAGACTTAGGGAAGCCAGAAGCAACACAAAAACTCGGTTAAAGAAGAAGCAAGCTAAGTGAGTGAAGTAGGTTGTTTCCTATGAATATTTGTAGTAAAGGTTGTTGGTGTCTCATGTAGGTTGGTGCCTATAAAACAATAGAGGGGAATGGTATCTCTTGTAGGTTGGTGCCTACAAAGTATCAAAGGGTATCGGTGTCTCATGTAGGTTGGTGCCTACAAAGAAGTAGAGGGGATTGGTGTCTCCTATAGGTTGGTGCCTACAAGATCTTTCATATGAAGAAGTTTTATGGTTTTTCGTTGTGAGGGTTTCCATGTATATCTTGTGTTACTTGTTTAGTTTCTAAGATTGATGTTTTATGATGTTTGAATGACTTTAAATAAGTAAAAAATGTCATTATATTAATTAAAGCCCCCACCCCCCCCCCCCCCCAATATAATTGTGAATCCAACAATTGGTGTTACAATAGGTTATGTTAGAAGTAGTCTAGCCACTAGAAGGAAGATCTCACAGGGACCGTGGCCATTCATAAGAATCTGATTAAAGGTCCTCTAATTGATGGATCAAACTGTGCCTTCTAGAATAAAAGGATGAGGGTGTATCCAATGTATCTCAGTGTTGAAGCTAGAAAATCCATAATATATGGAAATAAAGTCAATAAGTATAATGCATAAGTCATAACTGCCATCTTGAGTGGCCTATCAAACTTAGAGTTAAATAGGGTGATTCATTTTGAAATAGAAAAATAAATGTGGGATGAGTTGCAAAACACCTATTAAGGAGGTGACATTCAATAAATTAAAAAAGGGAAGAATCTAAAGATGGATACTACATATAAACTAAGAGTAGATAATTCAACTCAAAAGGAATAAATTTTTGAAGATTCAAATAAAGCATAAAATCTCAAAGGTTGTGATTGTTCCAACAATGTTTTCGATGCAAGAGAAGTGTAATCTATCTCAAGAGAATTTGGAAAATTCAAAGGTAAGTTGGTATCCAAATGTTTTAAGAGTGGTAGAATAGTTCAATATTTTTCTAAATGTCCGTATGCAAAATTAGAAGATAGTGATGATGAAGAATATGTCCAAGCCATGAATGCTCAAGTTGTTGATCATCAAAATAAAGATTGATATTAAAAGGAAGAAGTTGAAGGTGAAGAAGATGCAAATGAAGTGAAATCCATAAGTAAGCTATTATTTTATCGTAATTGTATAAGAATATGTCATCTTTCTTCTAAATGTCCACATGTAATTTTGGAAAAATAGTAGTGATAAAGAAAAACATGAAGATAAGAGAAAATACTACAAGTATGAAAAGGAAATATGTTGATCATCATAAGAAAGTAATAGATATTACATGATAATGAAAAAAAGGAATTCCTACACATGACCATGAAGGCTCAATACATTGAGTAAGACAAATCATATTCAAAGGAATAAATGTTGATGGGAAGGTATATTTTGAGGGAGAACTTATCAATCTTTAAAATGAAAAATATAATAATAATAAAAGGGCTTAGAATAAAGAATAAAGCTAAATGATTGTTTTACGAAATATGAAAAGAAAGATCATTATTTTGATTGAAGCATCAATTATCCTCCTAAGACATGACTAGAAGAGGCTAAGAAAATAGAGGAATACATTGATAATCAACTGAAAGAAAAGGAAAGAGACTATGAGAAGCTAGAAACAGAGGTTGTATCCTTAAGAAAGGATCTAGAGAAGGCAAATGCTTATCTGAATCTAAATTTAAAGTTTGTAAAAGGGATTGAATCATTAGATAACATTCTTATTTTCCAGGGATCTCCTCTTATTAGAATAGGTCTTGGATATAGTGAAATTGTCAAGGGAGAATCAAGCTAAATGTCCTCAAAAAATAAATGCAAAAAGGAACCTGAAAGTTATGTTATTTTTTTCAAAAAGTCTATTAATGAAAACAACAATAAGAAAAAAGGATAGGATCAACATAGATCTAATCCTGAAATCAAAGAAAGCAGCATCAGACACAGAATTAAAGACTTGTCGAGACCCAATAATGGATTCAAAAGAAAATTTTCACCAAGAAGGTCTTTTACTTTAAGTATAAAATTCCATTTTATGGCTATTGATTCTCATGTAGTAATTTTGGTCACAAGACAATATATTATAGATCATATGTAAGAAATAACTATATGAACAATATGATTAGGGGATCATATATGATCACAAAGAATGGTTGTGTGAGCAACAATACTAGAATTCTTAATGAGAATGATGTCATAAATTACAATTCATTCCCCCCACCTTATTAGATCATTTTGAATATTTCAAGTGCAATAATTTTGGACACAAAGCTTGCGATAGTAGAAGTAGCACATTAAGGCCTCCAAATCAAAGTAGAGAAGAAGATATTGTTAGAAATAGAAATCAAAGAACAAAGATATGGAGAAGGAAGCAAGAGAAGCATGAAGAATGTAGTATATCTCTATGTGTTCAAAACAAAGAAAGTCAATGGTGCATAGAGAGTGGATGTTCACATCATATGATAGGACATAAAATCATATTTCTCTCTCTAAAGGAAGTCAAAAGTGGCAGTGTCACTCCTGGAGATAATACATCATCCAAAATAATGGGCAAAGGAATTGTTGGCCTTCTAATGAAAAATATAAAGCTAAAGATGTCATATTTGTTGAAGGTTTAAAGAATAATATTCTAAGTGCAAGTCAAATGGTTGATAAAGGACATCAGGTCACATTTAATTCTAAAGGTTGCAAAATAAGAAAGGAAGGCAATGTATATGTCCTTGATAAAGGTAAAGGAGAATATTGTTGTATGAGAGTGTTATATCTCTCATCTTATCAATAAAATACAAGTGAGAAAATATAGCATCTCATCCACATTAAGAAGATGGTAACTTTTAAGAATGAGTTGCAAGAGAAGGATGATGAAATGGAAGGTTTGCATGATATGAATTAGCAATTGAAAGTGAAGTGAATGGTGAAATTCAATTGGAAAGAAAAGAAAAAGGGGTAGAGTTGCAAATAAGGAGAAGCACTAGTTCATGGTGAGCATCCCTATGATGTCAAAAAATTTAAGTTGTAGACAAAAGGAAGCATAAGCCCAAGGGTAGAATATGCAAACATAAGGAATGCCAGTAGATAGGGGGAGCAATTGTAGTTACTAAGAGAAGTTGCAGATAGAGGAAGAGTTGTAGTCACTAAGAGAAGTTTCAAATAGAGGAAAAGTTGCAAACACTAAGAAAATTTGTAGACATAAGAGAGTTACAAATAAGGAGAAGCACAAGTTTAGGGGGATCATCCCTTTCCATTAATGTCAAATGGGAAGAAGTTGCAGGCATGAGGAAAATTGCATATAGGGGGAGTTCTTCAATATTATTACAGAATTGACTAAGGATTTCCATCAATGACCAAGCATGATATTGTTGGAAATATTGTTGCCATTGATGTCAAATACATGGGGAGACTACACATGTCCAAGATAAATATTGGAAAATGAAGATTGTTGGAAATATTGTTTTTGGACTTTTGATTCCCAATTTAGATACCCTATATTTGAAGGAACTTTTACTCTATTTTTATAGCTCAAATTGGAGCATAATATATATGGTTGGAAAGCTTATTTTGATACATTTACAATAGTATATGGCATTCCCTCTAACTCCATAGAAATGAGGAGATACTAAATATTTTGCCAGGATGACCCATTCAAAGTACAAATAGGTTGATCTAATTGATTTTACAAGTCAGCCCCATAAGTGAATCTAAAAACACTGTAAATAAAGGGAACATGAGTTCATTTGTACACAATCTATATAAGCATATATATGAGGTCATAAGAGGAGTTGAGGAATAAGTTTTAGGGTGATTCTTGGAGTATAAAGGTGGAAGAAAAAAATCCGATTTATGGGGTGAACGAGTCATCTTGGAATTTTGACTATAACTTTTTTTGTGATGTTTCAAAATGTGAAACTTAGAGGATATAGATAGAATATATTTGTGTACATGTGGTTAAGGTTTCATACCATGGTTCATTATAATTTCAGAGATATGGTCTAAGGAAGTTAGGCTTCTTGAATGCTAATCAAATGAATCCTCTTGGAATTTTCGTTATCAATTTTCTTTTGGGATGTTTTAGAATATAAAACTTGGAGGGTACAGAGAGAATATCTTCATGTATCTCAAGTTAAAATTTCATAATCTAGTTCACCGCAATTTTAGAGATATGGTGCAAGGCATTTAGGCTTCTTGAATGCTCATCATATCCACTTTAAACAAGTCAACTTGGTATTTTCGCTAAAACTTTATTTTTGTGATGTTTCGGTCTATGAAATATTGAAGAGATGGAGAAGATATACCATTGTACTTGTGGTAGAAATTTTAGACCTTTGTTTCACTATAATTTCAAAGATATGGTCTAAATAAATTGAGCTTCCTCAATGCTCAACAAATCTATTTCAAACAAACAGTGAAATATGGAGGAGACAAAGAAGATATCTCTAGGTACATATGGTATAAATTTCAACACTATATTTGCATAATTGAATACATGATATGTTGTGAAAGTTTGTTCTTTAGAAGAAACCAAAAGCAACAAATTTTGGGACAGGTAAATTTGGCAAATTAAGAAGCAATTAGTATACCTAGTGAAGGAAAAAGTAGCAAACATACTTGGTGAAAGAATAAACAACTAACAAACATTGTGAATAAGAAAGATAACTCAGTGAAATAGGTTGGTTATTATGAATATTCGTAGTAGATGGATTGGTGCCTATAAAGAAGTAGAGAGGATTAGTGTCTCTTGTAGGGTGGTACCTACAAAGCAACATAGGGAATTTGTGTCTCCTTTAGGTTGGTGCCTACAAAATTAACAAAGGGGATTGGTGTCTCCTACAAGTTGGTGCCTAAAATAAGTAAAGGGGATTGGTGTCTCCTGCAAGTTGGTGCCTAAAAGAAGCAAAGGGGATTGGTGTCTCTTCTAAGTTGGCTCCTACAAAGCAGTAGAGGGGGTTAGTGTCTCCTGTAGGTTGGTGCCTACAAAGCAACAAATGAGATTGATGTATCCTATAAATTGGTGCCTACAAAGTAGTAGAGGGAATTGGTGTCTCTTATATTTTGGTGCCTACAATATATTTCATATGAAAAGTTTTGTGGTCTTCTCATGTAAGGGCTTCCATGTATATCTTTTGTTACCTGTTTGGTTTATGTGATTGATGTTTAATGATGTTTGATTGAATTTAAATAAGTAAAAAATGTCATTATATTTATTCACCCCCTCCTCTCAGTATAATTGTGAATCCAACAGTTCCATCATCTTCCTAAAGGGTTGGTCCATGACCTCCATATATTAACAAGGTGATCCATCTAACATTTTGAAATTCATGGACTAGATGATTCTGATATGTTCATAATTGTGGGCCTTGGGAAGAAGATAAGAAAGCTTGTTCAACCTTCATAAGTCAATGGCACAAAGATTTGTATGATTATATTAGAGATCCACAAACACACTCTTTACGACATTTTATAAGGGTCATAGTCCATGAAAGTAGAGCCAAAATGTATCTTGAGCATTCCAAATATATTAAAGAGGAAAGTTATCACCTCCTTTCTATTGAGAATGGTTACATTAAGGTTGTACTTATGGTAGAAATATAACCAAGGAAACATTAGACCAAAGTATCCAATAGAATGGAACATGGGATGGGGTATCATAAGTACCCCTACTTAAAACTAAGACTCAAATTGTTGTTCACATCAAAGAAAATTAACAACCTAATTCCTCTACCTTAAAGACTAGCATGTGATGCAATTACCACAAGGGGGTTATCCATGACACTAAATAATGTTTCATAATCAAACAATTAAATGTAGACAAAGGCCAAACCATTCAACCCATTAAATCTAAAACAATTGTCACATTAGTAAATGTGAAGCTTATAATATACAAGGACCCTAGGCCTGAATATGAAGCCCCTTCCAAGTCTTCCTACATGTTCCTATTGTAGTCCTTTGGCAACCTGATGTATAACAACATTTAGAATTGTCATATCCACCATCAATACCAACCTACTCTCACCATAATATTAATAAAAACATTCAGTAATCCCACATGAGTTACCACTTCTAATAATGATGTAGTAGGAATTAACTCCATGGCTATCTATTTGTAGCCCAAGCATGACCACCTTCAATTTCCTCAAAGGTCCCTACATAAAGAAATATTCAACTTCTTAGTGGATGCTTTCCTACATCACGTGTAGTTACAAATAAATGTGACCTCGACTTCCTACCATTGTTTGCATAGATTTAGAACCTCTAGTGCATATGAATGACCTAAGAGGGGGAAGTTGGGAAATGTTTATAGGATTGGGGCTATAAAAGGTCATGTAGAGTTTTGTGTTGTAGAGAGTGTTTATCTCCTCCAATTTATTTACTGATTTATAGTGGCATTTGAACCTGCATTAGCATTTGTCTTAAAAAGGACCTCCTTGCACCTATTCAACATTTGTACATCGATATCGCATTTCCTCCATACACTTATTTGACATTTAGCCTTTAACCCTACAACAACCTCCCTGTAACAATTGGCATTTTCACCCTTTGAATGAATTATAAGTGTAATTGTACTTCTCTAATAGTGGTGGTACATTCTCTTGGTTTCTTATTGAACAAACTCTTCCTTACAAAAACATTGGAAGGTTACTAGAGGATTACCTCCCCTTAAATCATCTTGGAGTTTTTAGTAAGGTACTAGGTGGATTTCTTAGGTTTTGTAGTAGAAAATCCTAGATAACACCTTAGATCTACATCATCTCTATAAGGGAATCCTAATTGACCCTATATGCCCAACAAAAAATATAATAGGCACTAGTCTTCTCCTTTTTAGTCAATCATATTTTATAAAACCAAATTTCATTTTATGTTTCAGGGAAAATATAGGGTTTTGGTCAGCTTGCATTTTATTTTCAACCATAAAAAAACCCCCACATATCTAAGATTTCCTTGCATTTTTTGACCTAAAATCATCTTGTTGCATTAGCTTATGCTTTACTAATTTATGCCATTACAACAAGAGCTATATGTCGTATTTTAGTTCATTGTTATATGCCTTATAATTTTTAAATTTAAAAGATTTAATCAAACCTTAGATATATTCATTGTTTTATACATATTTTAGATTGTTTTATAGCTCATATTCATGGCTAAATTATATTTCTATTGTAATTTGTTTACCTATGTAATTTCCAATCTTTTATGCAATATTTATAGAAACCATTGGTAATTTTCATATTTGAGTGGTTTGAGGATTGTTTAGCAAGAAATTACTACTTGATGAAGCCCCTAAATCAGTCTTAGAACACTTTAAACCAAATCTTGAGTTTATTTTGAGTAACTACCTTATCATTGACTTGATTGATATATCTCTTGTTTGGTGAATTTGGTAGTTACTTAGAAGGATTTAGAATTGATTGTATTTCCTTAGGAATTCTAAGCCCTATTAAGGAAGCCTTCATTGGGTTGGATTTATTCTTCACTAAACGAGGGAACTTGTTGCTAAGGTGAGTATGTAACACTTCAATTGTTCCACTAAGACTTGGCACCTTATGAAGGCTCCACACTAAGGTGTTATATTTTGTGATAGCAGTGATAACATCAAGGATAATAATCAAGCTAGTATTGGAGGATAAAATATTTATTCTAGTAGTTTAATAGATGTGGGCGCTTTTCCTCCTCTTCATAATAGATTTGTCATTCAATTCACTTTAGTATATGGTTAAAGGATTTCAATTGATTTTGTTGTTGTTCAATTTTCTCCATTTGGCTAGGAAAAAACTCAAATAATTTATTTTTGTAATGTCTTTCCTATTTTATGATAGGCATATTTTGCATGAATAACAACTATTAATTCATGGGTGCTTGCTTCAAATCAAAATTTAGGTTGCAATTCTTAGATTTATGGTGAATAGAACTTATACAACCATATTTCTACATCGTTAACTAATAAAGTAGAAATGGATTATTATGATTGTTATTGTTACTCTATCCAAACCGGGGGCAAACAAATTGATATTCTAAAAAATGATATTATTTCCATTATGAATAGACAATGCTAAATATATCACTATTTGGAACATAATTTGGAATGGAAATACAATGACATTGTTGTAATATAAAGATCCACATCTTGGTAATTCCTTGCTTGATTTGTTTTAAATCAAGATAATTCAATGTCATCTACAATTCTTCAATTAGGAATGAAATAAAGAAATAATTGTTTCACCCCAAAAGGCCTAGGCCTGTAAGCTAGGTGATTGAAATGAAGTGGAAGGCTCCATCATTTTAGTTGGTAAAAAGGGAAATAACTCAGGGGACTTCACTTCATGTTTATTAATGGTAGATACGATACACTAAACAAGTGGTTCTATGTTCTACATTATATAGCATATGTTGGGCTTCCTTGTCATATCGAGATAGAACTCAAGCTCTCGATTGCTACATGGATGTTGTAGCATTCCACATCGTCAAAGTTAAGGTGATACACAAACCCCTCATGTATCTCATTAAGTCATATTTGTTATGAAACCAGCTCACAAAGAGATAAAAAAGATAGATCAACGCCTTAGAATTCAGCCTCTTTGAGGGGGCAACCTCCTTTACATTACACAAATGAATGATTCTTTGATGATTCAAATGACAAATGGTCCTTTCTATATATAAGAGTCTAAGGAGTCACAATATAAACCAGCCGACCTAACAATAATAATATAAAGGCACAAAAATAACAATAGAAGGATTCTATGGGGCACAGTAATAACAATATGGGGA
>APFE030929416.1:11896-37608 GCA_000404065.3 Pinus taeda | reverse complement strand
AATAGGGGCACAACAATATTAATAAGGGATACAACTACAATAGTAATGGGGTAATCACTAGTATTATAGGGACCTCACATCATTAACACTTCAAATGAAATATTTTTCTATTTCTCATACCTACTAAAATTGTATTACCACCCAATCTTCATTGATATGTATAAGGGCATGTGAAATATGGTGAATTGAGCTATATAAATGCTCAAATATTTTGAGAAAATTATTAGAAATGATGAATGATCTTTGGAAGTCAAAGTGGGTGAGTATTTAAGCATGCTTGTTATCGATATCATCACACCCACATAATATAACAATAGTTATATAAAGGGAAAACTAATATTTGAACAATTTAACTTGTTGTAACATATTTCCACATTGTTAAGAAGACATTTATGGATTTTGGGCATCAAGTATCTTTCCCCTGAATTTAATTTTTAGAAACAAATTTATATTTACACTCATCGTCATAACAAACAATTTATTCCCTTTTGCCATTAGCTCCCATTTTAAAATCCATTATCTATAAATGGCATGGGGTATTGGGTCATAAGCCAACAATTTTTTTGTATGTCTAAGAGCTGAAGCTTTCATCAAAGACTTTTTGTGGTCATTATTTCATTATATTGTCCACACTTTATTGAATTCATGTTTTGGAGTACATTTTTCTTAAAGCCCAAACAAGTATGACTACTCCTCACTTCTTTATTGCTAGTGGCTTTATTGTTAAATAAAGGTTTGCGTGTCAAGTCAAAGAATGATAATGTTGTTAGATCATGGCAGTAGGCAAGAGGGAAAAGAGGTGTGCATGCAAGTCACCACATTGAGGAAACTTCAAGGTATCAATTGCAATGAGGAATTGGGAGCTCAAAGAAAGAAGCATAGGTTATCAGGTGTGTTAGAAAGGTGGGCAAAATAGAAATTGCTAGGATTATTTAAAGGCATACAATGTAGAGGATGTTAGTAGTGCTAGAAGAGGTCAATTTTAAATGAATGTTAGTTAACACACTTTGGAATCTTATCACGCCAATTAATGAAGTGGGAACACTAAAACAATGAGAAAATTTTCTTAATTTTGAAACTTCAACACATACCTAACATATATCACTATCCATAAAGAGATAATTAGTCATATTATGCCCCACACACACACACGCATTATAAAATAAATCTTATCAATTACTAACATTACTTTAATACCTACTTAGAACATACTTCTATAATTATAAATAATACTGACATCCAAAATATGGTGATCTAAGTAACAAATCGTATTTATCACAGTTTATGTTGAATAATTCAGATATTTAGAATAATAGAGAAAGAAAAACAATGTTTAAACACATAAACATAAGAGGCACATCACCATTTGGTACACCACATGAATCCTATGAAAGGTCTTTGTATTATTGATGCTCCACTACTTTGAAAAATACAATATGCAGAAGAAATTACATTTGGAAATCAGCCCTTAATACTTCAAACGATGAAGTATTTATACTGATAATTACAAAAATCCTTTAAAAAATCATTGTCAAATTGCTAGTGTATTATTAGGCTAATCACAAACAATATGATCTAATCCTGGAAGACAAATAGGCCATGTAGACAGCTAAAAAGAAAGGTGGCCCTATTTTGATGGTTTCGGTTGTTGAGTCAATCCGAAACTGTCTTGCGTTGTTGAACTGAATGTCGTGTTGGCTGATGTGTTGGCCACTATTTTGTTGCTCCCAAATTACCATTTTAATCTAGTAAATCGACCAGTTCTTCCCATCTCTTTTCATCTGGTATGGTCAATTTTGTTACCCTCAGGTAAATTTCATCTACCTTTGTGTATTTGGCAAAAGTCAGCTTCACAGATAAAATGTGTTTTACCTCATTCTATATGTAGAAATCATTTGACATGGTTTCCAAAAATGCCCTTGATGTCATACTGCCCTTTATTCCACTGACCTTGATACTGCTTCTGGCCATTTCTTTCATCTTCAAGACATAGTCTTCCTGAGTGATTAATATGTGATTTATTACATAAATGCTAAGCAGTCCTTTTTGGATCAATGCTTCCATTTTGTTAGTGAACCCATTTACTTGCAGCTCCAAGCTTTCACATCTTTCTTCCAACTGATCAATAAGGTTCCTCTTTGTCAAGACTTTCTTGATTTCCAAAATAGTAGTAGTTCGCTAGATGATTCCTACTTCTTCAATTTCATTTTTGGACTTAGAATTTAGGAACCTGATAATGTTGGAGGCTTCTGTGGGCATCTCTCCAAGCTTCTCTCTTCCCTGCACAGTAACTTATGTAGCCTTTTCTATCAGCTCTTTATGCTCAAAGATGATTTGGATAGAAAGCCAAATCTCATTCATAGAGTCTACTATATTCATCCAAATGGTTACTTTGGCTTGGGCCAAGGTCTGACCAATTGAAATGTCCCTTTCCAATAATCTCTCTGATTTTTGCATTTCAGTGACATGATCAGCTTCAACTTTGGCCTTTTGTACTTCTAAAACTTTGAGTTGATCTTGCAAAGTCTTGATTTCTTTTGACTGGAGTAACATGTTTTTCAGTGTCTTGGTCACCTGTTTAGCACTTGCAGTATGAGTAGAAGAAGTGGCTGTAGTCGCTATTCCTGTAGCTGGAAGTTGAGAAATGGGTATGGCATCCAGGGGAATAATGGCCATATTTTGACTTTCTTCTTTCTCCTTTATCATTTTCTCCATCTCTGCATCCATCTGCCTAATCTATATGTTCTAGTCTATGATCAACTTCATCATGTCATTATTCTGTGCTTCATTTTCTTCAATGTCCTTTGTCAATGGATCCTCTGTGGCTGGCAACTTAAGTTGTTTTCTCAAGGCTACAATGTCCATATTCTTCTTTTTAATAATCTCCTCAGCAACATTGACATCTTTAGGGTCATACCCTATCTTTAGTACCAAATCCTCCAATGATTTGATCCTATTATCCTTTGCTAAGGAGGACACTTTCTCCATTTTCAACTGTGAGTGAACATTGGCAAATGAAACCTGCAATTTAGATAGTGACATAACTGTGTTAGTTAAAGTAGAAGATATCATTTCACCAGTTTGCTTGTGCATCTCCATTTGATCAATGGGATTAATGTCATTAGTACTAAACTCAAATGTGGTGCTCTAGTAGTCTGTTGTTGTATTTGGTTGTGGAACTTGGGCCTCAAGGAAGGCCATCTGCATTTTTCCATACTCTGTGTCAAAGACTGACAACAACCTACTATGTGAGATGGAGGTCTCCTTCCAAAACTAATTATAAGTATTGTTTTTTAGAATCTCATTTCTGAGCTTAATCTCCATGTACCTGACAAAAATTGTCTTCTCTTTTTCTTTTTGGACATTCTGTGAATCTAGCTCAGTTTCCTTCTGACCTTGTGATGATGAAGGTCTAGTATGAGATGTTGTGAATTTTCTGGTTGCAGGTGGTGAATCTGTGATTATGATGGTTGCCTGCTCTTCTGTTTCTTTGTCCACCTCTACTCTAGGAGTCAACTTTTTCCTCTTACTGTAACTGATCCTAAAGTCTTTGGCTTCACTCCCAATTGTTGACGAAGATCCTTCCTCCCTCTGTCTTTTTCTTGATTTTTCTTAGGGAGTGGGAGTTTGCAAACTGGAAGTGGAAAAGATTTGTTCTTCAGCTTCCAGTAAGGTGTTTTTTGTCCATTCCAACTAATTAGCATACTTCTCTATTTCAAGTCTTGAAGTATGAATGTAAGGAGTGTTTTTATTCTCTACTATGAGCTTTGAAATAATGCCACGAGGGTCATAAGACCAAGTAAAACTTAGATTGAACTTCATTTCTTTAAGCATATTATCAGTTTCTTCACCTGTTGTCATGGTATTACATACAAATGGGCCCACCTGTATCTTTATTCTGAACTGTGACTTCTTCTTGGCCACTACAAAATGGATGTCATCAGAATTCAACATTTGTCTAATATACTCCAGGGAAAAAATCCTCATGGGGAGGTATTTGGGGAGTTCGTATGGTGCTAATTCACAACCATAGACCCTGATCTCTATGTAATTTTGGTATAAATACCAATCCCCAGTCTTTGCTTGATCTGTTAGGTGCAAAATTATCTTGACTTCTTCACTGATTCTGGGCTAAATTGCACTATTAAGGATGTTCATGGAAGGATGAACACAATCTTCAATGAACTACTTATCAGAAAACCCTTGTTGTTCTTTCATGACCAATGATGTCCAAACGATCACTGGTTGTTGATTTCCTACATCATCAAGCTTCTGCATTGCAAAACTAAATTTGTCTGCCTGATAGTAGAGGAACATATAAATCAAAATGGAGGTGTAATTAAACACTTGTTCTGTGGAAAACTTTATGAATTGTTCATGAATACTGTCAGCCAAGAATTGATTGAAGTTAAGCACAAAGGCTTGTTGTCTGTGGGAAATATGGAGAGGAATCCTAAAATGGGCTCATCTACCCCCTAATCTAAAAATAACCTAAAATATAGGAAATCATGGATATAATTTGTTTGGCTTGATCAGGGAAGATGGAGGAAGGATATGGAGGATTTTGTTTGGGTAACTCGTCATTCCCAGATATTTCAAAGATTTTAGCTTTGGTAGCGAAATCCAGCTTTTGATAAAGTTGGGTGAGGGCTTCTAAGGAGAAAGGAGTATTATTTTCCATAGTTGGAGTGAGCATCATTTGGTCAATGGACTGGGTAATAATTGTGAAGAGAATGTCACATGAGGTGGCCATGACAGCTCTTTGAGTAGGGACATAACATGGCTGACACCTTCTGGTAAACTCAGGGGCTTGGAATGTCACGGGGAAAATGTAATTAGGAAGATTGGACTCCCAGAGCCCAATTTCATTGGTTTTATCTACATGTTTGTCTTCTAACCAACAATATAATTCAAGAAAATAACAGTCACAATGGGTTTCATTAATCTTGTAATCCCTGTCGACCAAAGGGATATGATCTAAGTCTACAGAAGGGGGAATCAAAGGATTAACGAGTTTGTCTTGGATTTTGGTCTTTGAAGGCATCACTATAACAATCTGAAAGATAAGAGGAATTGACAGAAGAGCTTACTAGGGAAAAATTTTGGGTAATGAACTGTCAGGTGAAAGAAACAAGGAACTGTCAGTTGCTATGTTGGTCTGGTCATGGAATAGCTTTGAGAGTGATCGTTGTGCAAAGTTTTCAGTTTACAGAGTATAAGGAGTTAAAAGGGAGGAGAGCGATGGGTTCATGAGATTTTTAAACACTTCTGTAAACGTTTCGTTGAAAATGGAGCGGGGTCGTTAGGCCTGAACGGTTACCTGGGAATTACAATATCAAAGTTAAACAATCATTTGTCGGGAATGCATTTAATTAGCTAACGGCCAGGCAACGTGGCGGGAGGAGAATGGCAAAGGAAATGTGGTGGGGCGTGACAAAGCAAGTGAGGGGATGGTGGTTTCAGAGGGGGTAGTAAGCAGTATGTGGTTTCAGTGGGGGGGTGTGAAATTGCGATAGGGTGACACATAGGGGATGGGCCCCAATGGGAGAAACAACTTTTCAGAACCCCCCAGTAAAGGCAGGATGGGATGGAGAGGAGGGGGGTGGGGGCGAAGGCGGATGAGGACCGTGGATGCTGAGTGGGAAAAGATCTTGATGCCTCTAAACATGCAGTTGATTAACCATATGCGATAAAGAAGATTTGTCTGTTTGTGCTTTTACGTTTTGCTTGTCGGACTTAGGATAAAGGTTAGTAATAAAACATATGCAAACCCTTTATTCCATTGTGCCCCTTTCGCCTTTTCCCATATCCTTAAAACTTAGGATAAAAATGACATAATCACATAGTTGTAAAATCATCTAATTTACCTACCCATAAATAAACTAGCATTTTTATTCTTCAAAACGGTGCACTTAGACTAGAAAACCCACTTTATTTTATTTTTTATACAGAATGAAAAACTATCTAACCTATCCCTTATTTCTCTTATTGATTCAGATTAAACAATTGAATCAATGTCATTTTCTACCTAACCACGGATTTACCCAGATTGGATTGTTGGGAAAATCTTTATTCTCTAACCTAATTTACAGAAATTTAAACAAGTTTAACCATGATTACATTGTATGATTAAACCAAAAGCTAGTGATTGTGGCATTTTGAACAAGCTGCGCACAACCATTTTTTTAACAATAATGAAGAAAACTATCTATGAGTAATGGCCAAAACCCTACGGATGTGGCACTCAATGACTTTTCTGTGTGTTGATGTTGTATTGGTTTTGGGGAAGTTTGGATCCATCACGCTGAAATGTGGTGTCATATGCAGTTTGTGCACAGATCTGAGATTTTTTGCTACTCAAATTTGCTTACTTTTTAGTGACCATCACGAGGGTTTTGGGGTTTTTTATTGGCTATGTGCTTTATGTAGGCACAATGAGCACCCCAAACAAATTTGTGAAGAAAACATAATCAAACTCTTCTTTGGATCTGGGGTTTCTCTCCTCAGCGAAAAATGTGTGGTATTCTTGAAGGAAAACAAGTTAAAGTTGTCATCGCTGCACTATTCACCCTGCGAATGTGGCACTTGACAACTTTCTTGCATGTCGATGTTGTATTGGTTTTAAGGGAGTTTGGATCTGTCACGCTAAAGTGTGGTGTCAAATGAAATTTGTGCACAGATGCTTGCCTACTAGCAGCCATTGCAAGGGTTTTTGGGTTGTTTTGTTGGTTTTGTGCTTTATGCAGGCATAATGAGTGCCCCAAATAAATCTATGAAGGAAGCATAATCAAACCCTTATTTGGATATGGGGTTTCCCTCCTTAGAGAAAAAAATGTGGTATTCTTGACGGAAAACAAGTTACTGGGAAAGTTCATTGGTTTGTGCCCAAGTTATGAAGTTGTTAGAGACTGGGTTTCTAACCATTGGGAAAATCATGAACCCAAGAACATTTATTATTGTGAAAATGGGTAAATGCATTTCCCTTTGAAAACCAAGAAGATCGAGACCAAATCTACAAATCGAATCCCTAATTCATGGACACCAAAGGTTTATTTCTCACTCATTGGTCTCTGGAATTTAATCCCTTGATGTAAATATCATATGCTCCTGTGTGGATCATATTGCCTTTTGCCCCTCTTCTTTTCTCGGGTCAAGACATTTTTAAGGCTATAGGAAATAAATTGGGAAAATATATTTCCAGTGATATGGAACAAGGGCACAACTTTTCGTGCCCCAAAATTCGTGTTGAAACAAATTTCTCAAAAGGCCTCCTTGAGGCGATTAAGCTCAATATGGATGGGTGGTTTCATCTCTAGACTTTGCATTACGAACAAGTTCCTTTCAAATGTAATATGTGTCGTGAGTATATACTATAGACACTTCGCAAAAACTTGTCCAAAAGCTTCGACTTCTTAAAGTTGCCCAAATCCAACGCCTCCTTTGGAGCAAGGAGAAAAAACACAAGGATTCATTCCTATTAAAAGGAAACATAAGAAGCATGGAAGTAAAAACTAACAACCTTGTAAGGTTGAATCAAAGCATCAACCCCTTTCCAAAAATAACTTTGAAGTCCTGAATGATTATGAAGAAGAGGGTGATAATCTTGAGGCCTAAGTGAATAAGCCAAATATCCCTATTTCAAAGGTCCTATTGATTCAAATGACAGAGAAGATCCAGAGCAGGCCGCTCCAACTATGGTGCGAAATCTTTGCACAAAGGTCTTTGCATTAAAAGATGAAGAAGTTATTAAGGTGGTCGAAAGGAAGTCATCCTCTTCTTCCCCTTCTTGTTTAGATGTGCTTAAAAAGCAACTTTCCTCCCCACCAGTAATAAGAAGAAAGAAAGATCACAGTAGAAAGAACTTTGACCCCGACTCCCATGGGCCAAGTTGTGGGCCATCCTCTAGTAATTTATAGAAATGTTTTGTTTCTGCATTTTTTTGTGCAAACAATTTGCTAGAATTTATTCCTGCTCTAATGAAACAATAGGAATACAAATTAGAAGACTTAATTTTGGAACTTTTACCTCCCTACTCTTACTGGGAGGAGGTTGGTCTCTTAGTATATTTGAAAGTGCCATTAGTCGAAGTTAGTGAAAGGTGCTCAGAAGAAGAACAATATATTGTAACTCATTTCTCGAGTAACTGTTGTGTCCAGGCGCATATTTTAATACAAATCCTTCTCATTTTTGTTTTAAAAAAGTATCTTGTGTCCTTGTGTTGGACATTTGATATTTGAGTGCCAAATACTAGAAAAATAGATTTTCTAATTTGGATATGTGTCTCTTGTGTATTGGATACTCAGACCATATGTCTCAATGTTGTTCGTGTAACTAGTGTAGATCCATGTTAACTTCATATCTATCATGGGTTGAAAAGGATTAAATCCTTCAATACGCAAGTCTTTCCTCGTTTTTTAATCTTTTTTTTTTCTATGGGCATAATCTTTATGTGCTTATGTTAGAGCACAAAAGGAATTACACATCTCCCGCATATTTAGCTCACCAAAGAAATGCTCTAACCATACATTTTTGTTTTTGTTTGTTTGTTTGTTTATATTATTATTATTATTTTAAGTTCTATAAAATTTATATTGAAATATTTTTATTTAAGGTGGACACTAAAATATTTCACTTATAGCATAATATTGTATTTTTTTTTTGTAAGTTATTCATATACTTTCTCCTACTCACATATAGAAAACACTTATTAGTGAAATAATAATGTATTCTTACTAGTGACCTTTTATTTATACTTGTGACATTTTACAAAGAAGTACAAATTGTATATAAAGTTAATATAACATATTAATTTAGGTTATCTTGAGTGATTGGGTGGAATGATTGTTATGTCATCTGCCTAAAATCATTTCCTTGCAAGTGACATGATTATGAAAAATATTGATATAATAACTATATACCTATAAATATTATTTTATTCACCTTACTCTCATAAAAAAATGTTTTTTACAATAAATATATCTATTAATTTTAATTATGTAAAACTTTAATGATATAATTAAAAATTTACATATTTCTATCTTTTCATTAATTAATTATATAATAAAAATATGTTTATCATTATATTTTGGGAAAAAAATCTTTTTAAATTTTAGGAAAACAAACAATATTAAAAAAAATAATGTTATTTTGTTTATAAAAAAAATTAATATAAATTTAATTTTTAAGAAAATTTAATTATATATATAATATAATAAATTTAGGAAGATTATATATACTATTTAAAATTAAAATAAATTAATTTGTTTTTATAAAAAAATTAATTAATATAATTACATAATGAAATATCTTTTAACTTCAACAATAAATAATATATAAAAAACAATAAAAATTACTGATACAATTAAAAGTTCATAATTTCGAAAATCCGAAATCCAATTTTGAAAATCCAATGGATGATGCCCACACCATTGACATTCTCAGCATGTTTACCTTCATCTTCGTCAAGGTATATAGTTTAAGTAATCACATCAATCTCTTAAAAATATCATTATCTTAAAAAATGACGAGTTTAATAGGTCAAAAGTTAATATATCGGTGGTAAGGTATTAATATTTTGCAAATAATTCTCACTAATGAAATATAATATATAGAGTGTTAGAAATGTAAAAAGAAAATTACTGTGTCAAAAAGTATTTTCTAGTGCAATATTGTAGAGATGTTGTAATGTACTGTTTAATATTTAATTTACTTAAATACAAATAAATAGAAAGATTAATTTAATGTAATGTAAATATTTTAATTTGGTAAAAATAAATTAAAATAAAAATAAAAATGACCCATGGTATTAATGTGGAATATATCCTATTTAAAGGGACAATGAAACCATCCCCATCTTAACTCCAGATCTACCAAGCGCCAAGAGAGATCAAATTTGTTGATCTTCAAACCTTTTTTAGAGTGAAAAGAGATTTGATCCCTCTCTATGCTTGGTAGATCTGAAGTTAAGATGGATCTAGGTTGGTGGTAATCTAGATGTGTTTCATAAGCGTCTTAGTGACTTAATCATCATTTGTTCGAGGGAAAATAAATAAGATATTTATATTGATAAGGTATAGTCTAATTTATAGACAATATAGCTTTTTTCATGACATTTTTTTGATTAATTTTAAATAAAATCCAGCGGAGATTTTTGAGCCAAGAGGCTCATTCTACAGCCTAGTATGATGTGTAAGGGTGTTTGTCCATCATCAAAATTGCAATTTTGCTCATATGGGCTAAAATATATATATTTTTTAAATCTAAAAAATAATAAATTAAATAACTATACAAAACATTTAAATAATGTTGGCTCATAAAAAAAATTGCACGTGAAGAAATTGGATCCCTCTCAGCTCATGTTAGATTTGTATTCAAAATGGATCTATGACAGTTAAAATTAAGTTGCTTAATCTATAGAGTTCGAGTGCTGATTTTTCACGATGTTGAATCCATTTATGTATTCAAAAATTTATTTTAAATAATAAAAAATCACATTCTTGCTTGAGATTGTATCACGAGATTTTGATGAAAATTGTTATTTCATCTATAAATGAGACTATGCGTGATAATATTGAAAAACTAAAATTAGAATATTTATATTAATAATATTGAAAAACTTAAATTATGAATTGAAATTTCATTTTAGATAATTGAAAATTATAAAAAGTCAATTGCAACTAGTGAAATTAGTGACAATAATAAATATGATGGGAAATAAAGACAATAATAGATAGGATGAGAAATAAATGTTTAGACTTTGATACAATTTATAAGTAGAAAATAAATTTCTAAGTTTTGATACAATTTTTTGTTTTGTTTTTGTAAGTCTATATTCTATTAATTCATCAAAAGGACAATACATAGATATTAAAATGCAAGTGGTCTCACCTCGACCGAGTTTACCGACCAATGCTATCACCATATTGCAAAGAAACAGTAGGAGAAACATATTAGTTGTCCAAAGCCTAACAGGCTAAAAGCACAAAAGACAAACAAAACCAAAAGGAAACCAATGACCATACTCAATCATCAAAAGTAATTGACGTTGGATTATCTAGCTCAGTCCTTGGAGGGGGAGGAGGGCGGTATGAACAGTTAACATGTTGCTCAAAGTGAGCCAGCCATGATTCCAACTTCTTGAACTTTTCGGTTAGCAAATTCTCCCCCCTGCCAAACGACCACAATGCTTTCTCTAACATGACACTAAAAGTAATGCAATTGGTGAAGCGTGGAAATGACAACCTCATGCTCTTCCTTTCTGGTTCTATCACAAGCTTCTATACGATCCATAATACACTGGAACATGTTGCAAAGGGCAACAGGGCTAATTAGCTAGCCAAAAGCTGAATGCCTCAAAAGATCCACACGCCCTAGGCTGCTTCTTAGGCTTCACATGCTCGCTCCATGACCACGAACCACCTTCCCTTCCTTTCCATCACTAGTTGCATGACCACTATGCCTAGAGCTCGCACCCCCCTTGGCACCTCGAGCTCCAGACGACACCCTGACCACAACACCTACAACACACCCTCCCTGCTTGAATCTTGTAGCGGTCCAACCCCCCCACACCACCTCCAACGATTTGCCTGAGCCAACTCGACTGGAAAATACACCCTTCTTCAGGGGTTGGGAGCGAGAGCTCCGTGGAATTGGATGCGTGATGAAGACACAGAAGGACACCCCCAAGACGAGACCCACTGCACACCGCACACCCTTCCACCAAACTGAAAGCCAAATAAAGCCTGACACCAACCCCAAATTAACCAGCAGGGACCACCCCTGCGAAACTGATTACCACCACACACAAGCCTAGAAGGAGAAGACCTCAACCACAATTGAATTCCACACCAGCCAGACCAATGAATCTACCTCTCCGCTGACAGGGGAAACACTATAAAGCAGAGTTGCAAGCCAACTAACTACAACCTAGGACCCAGATCCTCGAGAGCCTAACCAGAGCCAAATTAAATTCAGAGCCAACACCACCAAACCCCCTCGAGACCTCCAAGAACTAATGATAATCACCAAATGAGAAAACAACTAGCCAAGCATCTAACCTCACTTGAAACAGACCAAGCCAAGACCTCGCTACCACCTTCACCAATCGAAAATCCACCCCGAGACGCAGGAGAGAGCACCCCAACACGCAAGCGACGCAGAGGGCAAGGATAAGACCAGAGAGAGGAGAATGGCCAGAAGACTCAACACAAGCGAAGGGACTAGGCACCAACCCAAACACATAAGACACTTAGACGACAATATACCTAGCACCACTAGAATGGAACCTAAGACCAACCACACTAGCCTGCAAAAATCCCGTAACCACAGAAGGGAATGAAGAAATGGGCGGTTACAAATGAACTTGCAGCTTTTGAAGACCGACCACAATGGAGAGAGCGACGATATCGAAATCATCAGCACTCCAAGAATACCCGAGGGTCGAAGAACCCAAGCATACTACAACAACTTAGACCAAAGTCGAGTAACCTCCAATCAACAAGCCCAATATAAACTACACCAGCTCCAACATGCACCATTAAACACCATAGCTTACCTTACCAGCACAACTTTCGATGTAGGGTGAATGAAGTCTCACACGCCGTGTAGATTTTTTCACCCTATGTCTTGCGTAATAGGAGGTTAGATGCGTTGTCCTCCTCCCCATCTGCCTTACGACCTTTCATTATCCACACATCGAGCATATCTCTGAAATTGACACCTATTGGGGCAATTTTAATAAATTTAGATATAAAGGCAAAAAATAAATATTAAAACAATGATATGATTTAAATATAAAAATTTAAAGTTTAAATAAGAAGGTGATTTTCTTTAGTAAATATATTGTGTTTTTATGATAAGTATTTAAATATTTAGGATTTGATTACAGTAATAGGTGTTTTAATGCGTTTATGGTGTATTTGATTTTGAATAGACACATATTTTAATACTAATTTTATACTAAATATATTTAAATGGAGGATAAAAATAATATATTTTATATTTTAATGATTTGATTTATTTTTTAATAATGAAACATATATGAGTTATAATGTATTTTTATTAGCCTTTTCATTATTAAAAAATATAGTTTTAAATGTATTTTTTGGAAAAATTTTAAAATTATAACAATAAACTTATAGTGATGTGAAAGATTATGGTTTTACTATTTAAGGTTTATTATTATTATAAAAAAATATTTTATTATAGTAAGACTAAAATTAAAATCATTCTAATGATTTTATAAAATTGTAATTGCATTATTTAAATTTTAAAAAAAATAAATCATATTTTATTAAAATAAATTAATATGATATAAATACTTTAGTAGACTACATTTTCATTATGTTTAATTTTTGAATCCAAATTTTTGGTTGAGTGAAATTTATTTCACAACCATTGTCAATTAAACTACCTTAAACAACAAAAATATATTTATATTTTAATTATGCAAAATATTTTATAAAATTAATATTAATTTAACTTATATCTTTATATTTTTTTCATATTGTTTTATTGATTGGTCCTATATTAAAATATATATATATCTATATCATAACAAAATAACATTTAAAAAAAATGTGTTAGTGTTGGAGTACAACTAAACTTTTTTTTTTCCCCTAGGAAAAAGTCGTAATTTCTATTAGAGTTAAGAAATTATATTTTGTATATGCCGAAGCATTCATATATAGGCAGCTGTGCCTATCAAGTTCATAGTCTGCTAGAATAGATAATCAAAATAAACACTAGTTGTCTCCACGCAGGGAGCAATTCCAAAACTGTGTGCTAGTAGTGTTCAGATTTATAGCCGTGCTCTTCGCAGAGAGTCATATGTATATGCTGATAATATCAAAAGTATAGTGCTATACTCAGAACTAGACAAAGGAAAATATATACAAACTATAAACAAAAATGTTCTGTAGTGGGCTCTATAGCCCATCTCCCATATGATCATCAAACGGTTTGTGATAATGCTGGTAGTATGTTCCGTCGATTTCCTCCTGAATCAGCCAATTGTCTCCTTGTCTGTGCGCTGCCTCTTTTGAGAGCTGGTCGGCGATGGTGTTCTGTTCCCTGTAGATGTGTCGATAGACAAATGATTCAAAGGAAGCAGTCAGTCTTTTTGCTTCATCTAATATGTGTCTCAACGAAAATGCATGACAATGAGATGCATCATTCAGCCAATTGCATACTATTTTAGAATCTCCAAACAGCTGGAGGTGACTGCAATGTTTTTGGATGGCAAAGTGTATGATGTGTTTCGTTGTGCACAGTTCAGCATAATTATTAGTGCCTCTGCCTAAGTTTATTTGTATCTTATAGTAGTGCGTTTCGTTGAGATAAAGAATTGCTCCTCCATCGCATCCCACTTCTTGCGCTAAGCCATCAAAGAAGGCCCATGGTTTAGATTTATCGATATTAACCTGTCTAAAGATACGTGCAGGGGCTGAGGATTCCTCATCAGGTATCAAGTTATAATCAACAATTGTGTGGTGAAGGATAGTGGGCCAGTGAGGGGCCCTGTGGTTGAAGATAACCTGATTCCGGGCGATCCAAACGGCCCAGCAAGCGAGTAGCGGAATATTGTTGGATTTCCCCGAGTGGTTCTGAAACCAGCTTTCCCATGCATCCATTATATTGTTACCTTGCCAATTTTTCAAGTGCGGGAAGTGAGTGATGAGGGCATTCCAAAACTGTAGAGTAATGTTACAGTTCGAGAATAAATGTACAGTGCTTTCTTCCTCTTCATGACATAGGTGACAGCGAAAAGGTCCGTGAAAGGATCTCTTCATGAGATTTGTGCCCGTTGGAATTTTATCAAAGAAAATGTTCCACATAAGCAAACGAGTTCGGGGAGCTGACTTGAGTTTCCATAAAGCTTTCCATGTGGGGTGGATATGCTGAGGTTTGTAAGGCTCCATGAGTTTTAGATAACCCAGCTTCGGGGCGTATGCTCCATGCTTAGCAAAGGCCCAAATGATTTCATCGGGACCTTCAGTGAGCCTGATGTGGGCTTGTGTGAGAGCGTCTGTATATTCCATCCATTCGTTCTGCCATTGAGCCGGAATTTCTATTGCTTATGCACTGGTCCACGTCTGTTGGAGGAAGGTGGAATTTGCTTGATCTCCAATATGCATAATGTTGGTGATTCCTTTGCCATTAAGGTGCCTGATGAGGCCGGCTGATAGTCTGTGAGTGTTCCCACCTCTGACCCAAGGGTCTTGACCAATACGCACCGCATTGCCCGCCTTTATGCGCCAAGTTAGCCCTTCACGTAGCAGAGGTAAGGTGCTGATAACCGCTTTCCATATGATGGATGTGTTATGATTTGTTCCATGTTGAGTGCAGATCCAATCCAGCACGTTCAGGGGCTTGATGTATTTCGCATAAGCTACCCGCGTCCATAGTCCATCAGAGGTGAGGAGCTGCCACCCAAGTTTGGCCGCCAGTGCCATGGAGAATCAAGCCTCTTAATACCCCAACCCCCCAACGTTTGGGTCTGGCGATGGTGTCCCACTTGACCCAAGCAAAAAGTCTTCCTGGCTGATGTCCCTTCCAAAGAAATCTGTTGCATATACGTTGTAACCTGTTCAAGATGCCTTTAGGAATCCAGGTAAGGGCCATCCAGTAGACTGGTGTTGCTTCTATCACAGCTTTAATGAGGATCAGTCTGCCAGCACGGGAGAGATAATGATGGTACCATACCTGGAGTCTCTTTTCCACTTTAGCAATGAGCCATAACCAGTCAGCTATTCTGTAGCCATTAGGTTTCAGTCTGAATCCAAGGTACTTTATACCATCCGCCAGTGTTAAGTTGTTGAAGGGAAAGTGTTGTTGAACAAAAGCAGTTTCATGAATAGAGCAGTCGATTGTAGTAATTGTGGATTTATGATCGTTGATCCTCATACCTGTAGCTTTCTGGAAGAGAAGAAAGGAGTTATGTAGGGTGGTGGAATCCCCAATACTGCCGTTCAAGAAGATCAAGATGTCAACAAATAATAGATGAGTGAGGTAGAAGTTATCTGCAAGTTTAATGCCAGACAAAAGATGCCTGTCACGAGAAGATGAGATAACTCTACTTAAACCTTCCAGAATTAGTAAATACAGCAGAGGTGAGAGCAGACATCCCTGTCTGAGACCTCTCTCAGAAGTAAAGAAAGAGGTAGCTTCCCCATTTAGTAATACACTGTAGGATACATTAGTGATGCAGCTCATAGTCCATTTGATGAAGTTGTATGGGAATCCCAGATGAGTAAGCAACAACCGCAAGTATAACCAGTTCGTTCTGTCAAATGCCTTGGATAGGTCTACTTTGAGAATCATGCCTTTTTGCTTTTTGACCCGCAAGGTGTGCATTAATTCTTGGGTAGTGGCAATTGCCTCATGGATCTGTCTGTGGTGAAGGAAAGCAAATTGTTCTGAGGATATGTGATGCGAGAGAATGGGCTTGAGGCGGTTGGCGATGGTCTTGACTATGATCTTGTAGAGGCAGTTACAGAGAGAGATGGGGCGGAAGTCATCCAAAGTGCTCGGCGCATTAGTTTTGGGGATGAGAGCGATGAAAGTCGATTTAATGGCAGAGGATATTCTACCTTGCCTTCTGCTATCCTCAACAATCTTCAGAAGGTCGTTGCCCAGGATATCAAAGAAAGCAAGGTAGAACTCAATGGTCCATCCATCAGGGCCAGGGCTTTTATCTTTTTTGAACCATTTCAATGTAGCCTCCAATTCTGCCATGGTCACTTCCTTCTGGAGCTCCTCAGATTCTTCCTGTTCTATATATCTAGGGAAGAGTTCGGCCACCCTCATGATTTCTAAGATATTAACTTCTTCAGGAGCTTTATAAATACCTCTAAAGTGCTTTGTGGCTAGCCTGGCCAGGTTTTGTTGTGAAGTAACCGGGTGCCCTTGGCCGTTCCTTAACTCCCAAATGGTATTGATAACTTTCCGGCCATTAGCAAATTTATGATAAAATTTTGTATTGGCATCCCCTTCCGTGAGCCAAATAGCTCTGCTTCTTAGCCTCCAACTTTCCTCTCTTTCTCTCAGGATTTGTGAGCGTTTTGCAATGACAGAGGTGTAATTCTCCTTACTTTCAGGGGAAAGGAACGTCCTAGTAGACGAATCTTCAAATTCTGCAATGACCCTTTCTGCCTCTTTTAGTATCTGATTATCCTGTATGCGTTTTTGATGAGCCCAATTTTTAGTAATCTGCTTGAGTTCTGTAAGTTTCCTGACAAAGCCCACTAAGATATCCTCGTCTTCCCTGATGAGATTGGTTTGCCAGTAATTATGGACCAATTGGATGTATGAGGGGTCCTGGAGCCAGGAGGCATTAAACTTGAAGGGGCTCTTGATTTTATGGGAGGTGTCCTCTGCTTCTAAGAAAATAGGCCGATGATCTGATATGCCTCCCGATCCCACCCATTGTCGAATTGTGGGGAGGTTATTAAATAAGGATTCCTTGATAAGGAATCTATTGAGTCTCCTGGCTAGACTTTGTTCTCCACTTCTGTTATTTGACCAAGTATATTGTAGTCTAGCAGACGGTATATCCACCCATTGATGTTCCTCTAGCAGGCTAGACATAGTATCTGTAAGGGAGTTGACCTGTGCTAGGTGCCCCCATGATTCACTAAAACCAAGAGAGAAATTTAGATCCCCTCCAAGAATAATGTTGTCTGCTTGGAATAGTTCTGATTCAAGTAAGGACCGCCAGTAGTTGGCGCGGTCAGCACATGGGCCATAAACATTGATGATTCTGATGTCCCTTTCTACCAAATGCAAACTAATGTCTAGCCCAATGAAACCTCTTCCTCCGAAAATATTTCGAACTTCCGCTGCTCTGTTATTGACCACTATGGCCAAACCCCCTGATCGGTCGGACGCATCAAGTGCATGGAAGGTCCAGTTGGGTAACCAGGATGAGAAGGTATGGGTGAGGGGTTCGGCCTGATAGAGTGTTTCTTGAAGAAAGATGATGTCCAACAGAGATGATAAGAGCAGCCTCTTAAGCGCTAGTTTTTTGGCTAAACTAGCAAACCCACGGCAGTTGAAGGAGAGAATCTTCATGAGGGGAGGGGAATAGGGCCATCCTTTGCTCTAAGGGCCCCAAAGATAGTTTGCTGTCGCCCAAGGGCAACCTCTTCATCAGCAATGTGCCTTGCCTTGGTAATGCGGGAGGGTCGGCCCCAAGAGTTCTTGAGGGCCATGGGAGCGTTAGCCAGGTCGAGGCCTATAGCATCCGGACCTCTGTCCTTTGTGCGGGGTCGGAGAGAATATCTAGGGGAAGACTGGGTCGAAAGAAAGGAGAGGGTTGCCAGAGACGAGGTGATCCGCGATGGAGGGGCCACAGGTGAAGGGAACGGAAGTGAGCATATGAGTGAAGAGTGAGAGTGGAAACTCGGGGGGTGAGAAGCAGAGGATAAATTAGCAGAGATAGGTTCAGTGCCAATATAATGATGAGATGAAATGCCCAATGACATGCATGAAATTGGTGATGTCAGAGAAGGGATAGTGTATGATTGCTCAAGGCCCGCTTGTTCAGTCGGTGGCTGCACAGGTGCTGACGATGTAGGAGGAGGAGCAGTGGAAGCCATTGCAGTATCGGCTGCCTCTGGGATGCTCCGTGGTTCCTCCACATTCTGTGAGCGTTCGTGATCCCCATTGAGCTGAACAGGTTGTGTCCTGGGGGGATTGTCGAGGGGCTGATCGGTTGCATCTTCCTTATCAGTCGTCCTCGCTTTCTTGAGGAGTGGGCAGTCCCTATATAAGTGGCCCACTTTATGGCACCTGTGGCAGCGATATGGGATGCCTTCGTAATCGATAATCTGCTTGCGCTCTATATCTCTCCACTGAATGGTTATGTATTCAAGCAAACCTCCCCTTGAGTCCAGGTTAATGAGAATCCTGGCATAGGCCATCATGCCCGTCTGCTGATAGGAGTTGTCGTGGTCCATATAAGTGCCTATGGCATTGCCAATTCTCCGAAATATGTCTTCTGACCAGAAATGGAGTGGAAGCCTTGGAAGTCGAATCCATGTCGATCCGATGCCAATCTGTTCTGTTTCTGGGTCAAATAATGGAGTCCACCGCTTCAAGAGCACCGGGGCATGATCGAAATGCCAGAAGGATGAAAGAACCCAGTTGGTATGATTAGCACGAGCGAATCTCAATGCGAACCATCCCCTCACGAAGGTCTGCAGGAAGGGGATATCTGCCAAATGGTGGCCCCAAACTGCGGCTACCCAGGTCTTCAAGCGTGCTGCCGAGTAGCTTCGTCCTCTGATGCGCCCGACCAGTACTCGATCAACAAATTCCATAGCCTCTCCCAACCGAATGTCCTCTTCCAATTTGAGAAAGACGTCGTCCTCTTTGGACTTGAAGCACTTGTATTTCCGTTTAGGGCTCCGAGGAGGGGGATTGCTAAGGGGATGGCTGGGGGGATGGGAGTTAGCGATCGGTGGTTCCGGGTTTTGATAAGCAGGTGAGGGGCCGCTGATCCCTGATACTGAAGGATGGCCCGAGAGCGGAGGTACGGAAGTATAACAACCGGAAGTAAGACCGAAGGAGCCCGGGAAACCGACAGAGGGGCAGGGATAAGAGGGGTTTTGATGTGGAAAGGGTAACGTGCCCGATGCCGGAGGAAGGAGACCAGGATTAGGGTTGAGGAAATCGGAGACAAACCCTAGGGTTGCCGGAGAGTGAGGGGGAGTGGAAAGGGCAACCCAAGTCGGTGGATCATCCGGGAGGACCACAGGGTTAGACGGCTGCTGGTCACTGAACGGAAATGGAGCAAATTGATCGGAGATACTTGTGCTGTACATCCCTCCTGATGTGGCAAAAGGGGTGCGCCAGATGGAGACCCCCTCCAATGGGTCAGCTGAGTAATCAACGGCTTCAATGTCCTCCATTGCCAACTGCTTCTCGGATCTGCGGACACCTCGAAACGGAGAGTAAACCAGAGAGAACGACAGTTCACAGTTCAGAAACGGACCGTGCAAGTAGGTCAAAACCGTCACAGTAAGTCGTCGGGTGTCGCGGTTCAGTCTTCTGCCCTCCGATAAAGCTCCCAGCGATAAGCAGCCAGGTTCTCGGCGGTTAAGGTGAGCCGGTAACAGAGGATGCAGGCGCGTGTACGGAGGGCGTCGATCAGCTGCTGCAGAAAGTTGAAAACCCTAGCCTAAACCTTCTCGCGACTTAGTTCGTCCGGTCTCCATCGCTCCTCTTCGATTAGACTTGCTTTCAAACACAATAGATTAGAATTTCCTTTGAATTCAATAGAACAAATCCGAGTACAACTAAAATTACTTTAACTTTGTTAAGAGTTATATTTAAAAAAAATTAAAATATCATAAAACAAAATAACATTTAAAAAAAACTAGTAGTGTTGGAGTATGACTAAAATTACTTTAACTTTGTTAGGAGTTTGTTTTTCTATTACTCGGCTATTTCTTTAATCTCTAGAATGTGAGGCTTTCAAAGACAACAAGGAAAATTATACAAATACGCTGGCAACTAGCTCTTGGGATAATCTATTTAGCGAGGGGTTTGTCGAGAAGCTGGGATCATTTATTTTGAATCTTCACAAAAAAAGGGCCCAATACATCAATCACAGATGAAGAAGCAATCTGTCCCATAAACTATCGAGAAGCTGGGATCATTTATTTTGAATGTTCACAGAAAAAAGGCTCAATACATCAAGCACAGATGAAGAAGCAATCTGTCCTACAAACTATCTTTAGCGTCGTGGACGTTTAAATAATTTCTTTCTATTATTTCTAGAATTTAAACCTAAAATTTCAAATTTATAAAACGGCCATCCAACTACACCCGAAAATTAAAAACACTAATATAAATCTAATTTTATAATTTATAATAGTTAATATTATTTTTTTGTTTTTTCTTTAAATTTAAATAATTATATTTTCCCAAAATTATTATTAAAACATTCTAATATTTTAATAACTCTTTCCATAACATTTTGGGAAAAAGAAAAACTCTTTTCTAACGAAATATATGAACCTATAATGTATAATATAAATTTTTTTTTAACTTCTTTCCTAACATTTTGGGAAAAGGAAAAACTCTTTTTCTAACGAAATATATGACATATAATGTATAATATAGATTTTCGGGATTTTAATATTTTAATAACTCTTTCATAACATTTGGGAAAAAAGAAACAAACTCTTTTCTAAGGAAAGATATGAAATACCATGTATAATATATAAATTTCTTTCAATTTGATATTTAAAAATTTATTAAAATAAAAAAATATCATATTTTTTTTTTTAATTAAATAATAATTAAATATAATAAATATGTTATTATTTTTTAATTTATTAATTAATTAATATAATAAATGTGAGATTGTTTTTTCATTAAAGATTAAATTAATATAATAAAAAAAGAGTACTTTGTGGTTGAAGAAAGATGAATTATGTTAGGGTTTTTTTTAAATTAGTTTAGTAGTCTACAATTTCATTTTCTGATTGACATCTGGCATATGGTTTTCTCTTTGATATCTTTTGATGTTTGACACTTTTCTTATGAGTTTGACATCTGGCACATAAATTTTCCTCTATCAACTTGCATATGTTTCCCACATGCATCATAGGCTTTCTTTTGAATCGGTTTAGTATTCGATACTTTCATGCTCTGATCGACATCTGGCATATGGTTTTTACTTTGACATTTGGGTATATATCTTTTGATGTTTTCTCTTCGACATCTGGGTATATATTTTTTGCTGTTTTCTCTTTGACATCGGGCTATATCCTTGCTTCCATGACCTTACTAGCTGTCGTCTTGTTCAAACTTCATCAATAGTTCCTAGACTTCTCCGGATAGAAATTTATGTGCATTCCTCTCTCCTTCCCACTTATTTGCATCATTTAGACCATTTTCTCTACACTGATAAAGACTGGCTTTTCTGATCCCATTCTTTCTCATTTTGCTTACACCGTTATAATCTCAGACAAGGGTTTTGTTGTGGGTTTTTTTATAACAGGTACAGGTTAAATCAGTGTTCTGACTCGAATCTGTAAGCCTTGCAGGACCAATGTAACCCATTTTTCTTGTTGTATTAAGTTCTTGCCGGGTATAATTAATAGAGTGGTGTTTTTTATTTCCTTTTTAGCTATCCAAAAAATATTAAATATCATCCAATTTAAAAATCTTGATATATATGCATTATGTATACAAATGTGTCTCAACATGGTGATGGGAGAAGAGGCCGAAGAGTCTCATAGAATTTTAACAGCTATTTAAAATTGTGTTTGCCTTCAAAATGTCTTATTCATATTAAAAATTTCAACATGTATTTAAAATTGTGATTACCTTCAAAATCTATGATTCATATTAAAATGGGTATTCAAAATTGTAATTGCTTTCAAAATGCATGACTCATATTAAAACAGGGATTAAAAAATGTATTTGCTTTAATATTGCGAGTTCAATTAGGTTTTTATATCCCTAAATGCTATAGAAGAGCTATGATTACACGCCAAGTCCTCTAGCCCCATACATTTATATGCCCACATCACTACTAGGACTCGCACGTGGTGCTCCCGTTCTACTTTGCACACTCGTTCACTTTAATCTTTTTAGTTCTAACTTTGGTCTTCATATTTCTATCCCATCTGAGTCATAATGAATCAGATGGTGCCAAAGATCTAGGGTCATACCTTTGGCAGCAATGTGGAAGTCATTGCACACATGGTCTTTTTGAAAACCAGATGGTACTCCCTTTACCTGCATAACATGCATAACTTGATCTTTAGTTTCTCCTCTACATCGTGCCTGCAAATTTTGTAAGTGGCACATGCCTTTCCTGCACATATATGCTTAGCTAATGTTTCTGACTGACAATTTGATTTGTGTCCTACAGGGAATGGATGGACCCCGTTACTTATTTCATTCAATGTGAGTCCTTTTGTGTTTTTCATCCCGGGCTTTTACCATTTTCTTCACCTTGACTCCAGTGTCCCACTATAACTCGCAGCATATATGTTTCACAGGAGTACATTGTAATACGTTTAGACATTGTAACTGGGTTTTATTGGCATGCATTCCATCAACTCACGTCCCTCTATGAGAGGCCCTACACAACTCGTGTCCCTCTCTCTATGAGAGGCCCTGCACAACTAAAAACGTCGACCACATTATCTCACAAAGTATAGCAGTGTTCAAACTGACAGAGGAGCCTTGTTTGACAATCTCACGAATGGAGCCGGAGCTGTGTTCAGTATAAATATAGCAAATACGGCGGAGCGCTAGAGCCCTTTAGGTAAATGTTATGCGAATCTCTGTTGCATACAGTTCTTTCAATAAATCTCATATTTTTTAGATTCTGTTGAATGTACTCTCTATAGCCCATCAATAACAATGAAAATGGTAGTTTGTCTGAAGTTTTGCATACCAGTGATTGTAATATTATTTTCTTCACCTTCCAATTTTCCCAGCCGCCGCACTGTTCACGACCTGATCCAAAGCACTTTGTCTTTCGAGGTTCTTGGTAGTGAACAGACTCCAGACAGCCACTCTCCACTTTGGGCTGCGAACAATGCTCAGAATTAGGGCTTTTTCTTTTGGCGATTAGTATAACGGAAAAACTGAACCCCCCATTATGACCAGCCACTTTTAATAGTACATGCAGGGAGATTGTAGGCCGAGGACAAGGAGGAAAAGCTCGAAGCTCTAAATCCTGGAGGTTTTTAGTGAGAAATTTGAGAGGTTTAGAAGAAGACTTCATTCGCCTCGGAATTGCGTTGTAGTGCCCGTTAAATCTTCATTATCTGATGCAAATCGCTGGGAACAGCACGCCTTTCATTCCCAAGGTAAAATTCTTCCGAATTGTCAGCATTAGATCTCGAATTTCGAGCTGGGAATTGCGTTCCAGAGTTTAAATTTGGGCTTTTGTGGAGGGTTTTAGCGTTAATTTACGCATTTTACCCATCCTTTGCCACAAATTCTCAGCGTTTGTCGGAAATTGGGGATGAAAAATCTCTTTTTCGGAGAAATTAAGGGTTTAAGGCTGAGAATTCAGAGAATTCGCTATTTAAATGTAACCCGTGACTCCATTGGATGTCTGTCCATTTGGTCGTTGTGAAATTATTGTGAATTTATTTTTGCTATGGTTCCAATTCTGCTTCCCTTAGTTTAGAATTCAAAGATTTTTGCCATCGGTTGTCTTGTCCACCTGAAAGCCCGAGAATCTAATATGCAAGGTCCTCATACTCTACAAGATCATTGATGTATTCTACAAGTTCTACAAGAAGAATGCACATAAGCTCGCAGTGAACCAGATTGTTGAATGCATATGATGGGCAGCATATAGAAAAACCAGATATTGTATAAGCTACGATAGCGTTACTCCAAATTAATTTAAAGCTGATCAAATATAACCCCAAAAGATGTTTAACTGACCGAACTCGTGGGGTTTATAAGCTGTAACTATCTACTCAAAATTATATTCTATAGACTGCCCTCGCCGAGTGTGCAGAATGATTATAGAGATTTAATCCTGCAAGCTTATCCTTTATTTCAGGAAAAGAAGTTTCTTTTTAATGTTGTAAATTGAAATCAAATTCATAAACAAAAATATTCTGAAACATAAAGATAAATTACTTAAATTCAAGGACGAGAGTTTTAATCAACAATGAGATTTTGAAGGTATGCGATATCATTCTAATGCATGGTAGAGAATCTAATTATTAGTTCTCCACCAAATAACCAAGGCATTTGCAAGGGAAGAATTCTACTGAAATAGAAATTAAGAGGGCATTACTTACTTCAAAGCGAAGATAATGTAATTCTTGAAATTCTATCATTTTCTATTTTCGAGTTTCCCAGAAAATTTAAATAAAATTCAATTTGTGATTTCTGGAATTGTGATGGTTTATTATTTTTATTATTACAATAATATCATCAAATTATACCCTAATGTATCTTTGTCATTTGCATTACGATGACCAACCGTCGCAATCAGAGAGAAAAACAAAAGTCCAAAAATTTATCAATTTGTTTGTATGGAACGTCTTCTGAATTATTAATTTATTGGTATAAAAAAAATAAAACAAATACACAGACAAATGCACAAGCAGAAACACCAGCAAACGTGAGACAAAGCTCACACAACTTCATTCATCAATTTGCTCAATTACATCACACTTATATAGGAAACTCATGCAACCAATTCCTAACCACTCACAACTAATTCTGTTCAACCACTCACAACTAATTCTAACTAATTCTATTTCTGCATTATTCTCACATCCTCCCTTAATGGAGAAATGGATTTTCTACAACACCTAACTGACTTCTAAAAACTTCAAATTTGATTTTACCAAGAGGCTTAGTAAATATATCAGCCACATTATCCTTGGTGTTACAAAATATCAATCCAATTTCATTTGACTCAATTTTCTCACGTATAAAGTGGTACTGTAACTCAACATGTTTTGTTCTAGCATGGTAAACTGGATTATGTGCTAATTTGATAGCACTCTGATTATCACAATTGATACATGTTGCACCACTTTGTGCTTCTTCAATATCTGCAAGAATTCTCCACAACCAAATAGCTTCACAGGTGGCATTGGTCAAAGCTTTGTACTCTGATTTTGTTGATGATAACGAAACAGTTGGCTGTTTCTTACTACTCCAAGATACGACCCCTGATCCAATATGAAATGCATAGCCAGAGGTAGATC